>JAODTR010015559.1:15000-26524 GCA_025399935.1 Amblyopsis rosae
TAAACACATGTTATATCTCTGGCTACTGGATGTGTGTCACGCTTCGGTCTGTCTCTCTGACCTAGCCTGTCTGTTTGACAGGAAGTTGTCCAGGAAGCGCAAGGAGACACTCTCCACCCGACAGGAAATGGCTCTGATGGTGACGTCTGTCGACAAAAGCTCATATATGGACACACACACACACACCCTCAATGGAAGAAGTGAGTCCACGCATGCACACGCACACACGAATGCACACACGCACAAGCGCTCGCACACACACACGCGCGCACGCTCGCGCACATGTGCGCGCACACACACACAGTGAGTACCAAGCACAAAGGGCTGTGTATTGGGGAAAACATGGCAGTACAGATACAGAATGTATCAGAATAGAGAGGTCACAACATTATATGCTCTTTTGTACTGTATTTGTGTCATAAGTATAACCAGAAGAGATCTGAACTGTATAAATCTAAAGATCTGAACAGCATCAACATTTAAAATAAAAATGTGTTTGCAGCACATTAAATCATTTAAGATATACTTTTCATGTACAGTATGTCAAATATATGTCAGATATATCACATTATCATCAAATTAGCAAAACAGTGTTGTGAATCTAAAGTGTAGCAGCATTCTATTACTCCAATACAGATAAGAAACTAATACAGATTAGACTTTACATTACATTATTAAGAACTTTATTCCCCTTGGGTGAATTATTTGTCTCTTGTCCTCACTCCCAGTGAGAAGTGAAATGAGCAATTGTCTCTCTTTAATATTGTAAGAGAGAGAGAGAGAGAGAGAGAGAGACGTAGGGGTGATTGACAAGGCTTGTCACTGGCACAAAGTGCTGCTGCAACCACAACACTGATTAATAAATAAACACACACACATGCACACACACCAAACTCCCCATATCAAGTCAACATATTTCAAGTATATCACAATTGGTATTCATGAATGTTTTAGATTAACTACAGAGCGATGGAGAGGGCGGGAAAGAGACAGACAGACAGACAGACAGACAGACTTTCAGAGGAATGGATGGATAGATGTGTGATGAAAAGAATGGTAAGGTTGTAGGAGGAAGACTTGACCTTGCCCAAGGCATCTCAGCCCTCAGAATATTCTAGTAAAGATCTACTCGATTCTCCTACTCTATTCTCACCATGCTAGATGCTCATACTACATATCTATTGAGCCATCTCATAGAACTGTTGAGGCGTAGCTCTGATCATTTCATTATGCAGAACATAGAGTTCATATTAGAATATTCTAATTCTAAAGTTCTGATGTGTTTTTTTTTTTTGTTTATCAGCAGTATCTTCACCATCGTCTTTCACCCTGAAGACAAACACCATCAGTACATCTGTCCCTACATCTTATTACCCAGGTAAACACATTGACACAATGCAAATAGTTGCATTCTAGTTCATGTAAGCCATGCGATAGACACGACCATGTGATAAGTGCGGCTAGCGTTTTACCAATGTGAGCGGAGCTTCGCAAAGGTAGGTCTCTGCTCACACAAGTACAATAATGGAGGGGGGGGTGGGGGTGCTAATGGGGGCGTGTTCATGTGCATGCATGTGCGTGCATGTGCCTATGTGCTTCCTCCAGACGCTTGCTTCCATTCGTATCCTAAACGATGACTGTACCACTTGTGTTAAAAGTTGATCCTCTCTCCAAACAGAGGGATTTCATGGTGATTGGAGACAAATACTCATTTGTAGATGCTCACACAATGGAAATACCTTACCCAATGGGGGTTTACAATACCTAGGGAATTGTATACACTATCAACCACTAACACACACACATAGCAATTGTACCAAATAGTGTTAAACACACCGTGCAGTGTTGATTCAAAATGTCACTAATTTGTCTCCCAACTGTAACTTTGAGATTTCTCTTTTATTTGACTTATTTCTCTTCCATGTTTGTCTCTTTTTCTGTCTGTCTGGATGACAGATCCCTTTGTGCCAACCGCTATCCTAGGTGAGCCTCTTTTCTTCTTCTATGGTTTAGACAGAGCAGCTCTACCTGGTTTAGACAGAACACCTCCACCCGATGTATGAGAAAGTACCCAAAACGCACACTAGCTAAAGCTACTGTGGCTATGAAGGGTAGTGCAGAGACAGGGAGAGAGAGAGAGAGAGAGAGACAGATATATGTATTGCTTGCATTCATCTCTGCTTGCTGTCTGTCTTTGTAAGCAGTGCGGCTTTTGCTTCTCATCATTTCTTCTTGATTTGCTGAATTACCAAATGGGGAGATTTATTTAAATAGCTTTTTGTAGATTCTCCACTCTCTAATTTATGCTCTTAGTCGTTTTTTTTCATTTTGGTCTTTGTGTGTGTGTGTGTGTGCCTGTGAGTGATTGCGTGCGTGTGTGTGTGTTTTAGTATTGTTTTTGTTTTTCTGAGACTGATAATTCCACCACGTTCCCCCATCTTGTCATGTCTGTCTGTGACCTCCGACCTTTGCATGGACACGCCCACGCCCACGTGAACTGGGGGAGGAAAACAAAGCAAACATGCAATGGAGCCTGTTTAACTCTAGTAGTCACCCCGATATTTAGCTTTGTAGATGTTGTTCTAACTACGGCTGTGTTTGAGAACATGACTAAGCATGTGCACTTCAATGCAATTAATTTAATTTGACAAGAACCAAGTATGAGTGGAAAGTATTGTGGACGTTTCTAAAGCCACATGACTCATTTTGGTTGTTTGCCGCCATTTTTCAGTCATGTTGTCGGCGTGTGGGGATGTGGTGCATTCCTAGCATTGGAATAACTAGAATATGGAGCCCTGTTCAAACACAGTCTGTATGTCCCACTACACTTAAATCGTGTGCAGAGTCTTTCTAGTCAGCTGTAAGTTTGGTTAGATGTGTAACTCAACCATTTAGCAGTCTTGCGTAACATACTAGCTGTCCCACAGTTTTACTTGCTTACAGTAGATGTCCTACTTACTTGAGTGTACTGCATATAATGTACAGTACCTGCACTCCAGCTCTGAGCCTGACTCCACCCACTGTAACTTTGAGAAATGCATCATTTTTTACGGATATGATGTGTAGATCTGTTTTCAGCACATAAAATGCAGATTTTTATAAAAACAGGAAATCTTGTCAATATTAGCACCAGCATTGATGTGTCTCATCACAGATACATCCTATTACTGCGTTTACAGCTCAAAACACATTTTAGGGTGCAGCTACACCCTAAAAGGGTGCAGCTACATCCTAAAATGGTGGTGGTTAGCTTTATAGCTGCCATGTTAACGTTTTTCTGATAGTTTATGCATCTAACAACCTCAGTAGCTATTGTACAGCTTAACTAAACTAACTAAAAAAGATTGCACTAACAACAACGAGGAAGCAGACATGCTTGCTATCATTGCACCTTCCTACTCGTAATGCATTTTGTATTTAGTATGTTACAGTATTTCTGGACGTGCTGTGTGTGTTGGCAGAGCAACAAGCTAAACACAGGCAGGATAGGCTACCCCACATTACCAAATGCATGGCATTCGCTAATGACCAAGGTTTTAGTGACGTCTTTTATGTTAGACCAGACTGGAAATGCTAATGCACATTGGCAGTACAAATGTTTTACCTTACATAGTATATATATAAATGTATAAATATAATTTTTTGCGTTGAAACTCAAAGAGTAAATAAGAAAACATGAAAACAATTGCTGTGGGGAAGACAAATGTCGTAGCCTACATTTCATCATGTGGGGACCAGACATCCCTCACAAAAAGATGCTATATTAACTCTGACACGTGCTTCCTAAATAGTACGGATAGCTGCTACAAACCATTGCATTTGTTAACTATACTAACCCAAGGCTGCCATACTTACCTATTAGATATAGGCTCGCTGCTAGCTGCTATATGATTCATTATTGCCAGGTTAAGCTAGTACACTGTATAGTTTGTAGGCGTTGCTAAAGCCATATTGATGCTTACAGTGTGACCTCTCTCCTTTCTTTTCTATCTGTCTCTAAGTGCCCATTAATGGTAAGTGGTTTAACAGGGCTGTTCTCCTCCTCTGTCTGTCACCATTACTAAGCATCCTCCACCACCTGTGATGTCATCAGTTAAGCATGGCAATACCCTCCCTCTCTAAAACACACATGTGGAATCGTGACATCATATCCTCTGCCTATCCTTCCCTTTCATCTTAAACCGATCAGGATTCAGGTTTCATCTTCATGGGCATGTCTCTCTTCCACTGATTGGTTGTTGTTGTTGTTGTTGTTGCATGGTGTGCATCATACCATTTGTCCTCCACCACCCATATTCCTTAACTTTCCTCTCTGATTGGTTGAGCTGTTTTGATAGTCAGCTGCAGGCCAGCCAATGACAGACCTAAACAGATTTAGGCAGTAGCAAAAAAGAAACTCTTCCATGTGTTATAAAAAATATTAAAAAATGAAAAGGTCAAATAAAGTTACTGGACATACATGCTGTCTCAACTACTGTATGATTCAGGTGAAATGTAATATCTACAGTCTCTCAAATATTCTCTCTAATATTAGTATAGCAAATGAAAAAGGTGGGAGTATAAGACTTCACTGCAGACACTTAAAACATAGCCTATGCATGAAGACTCAACTGTAGCATGCGGCAACACATCTCAAAGTCTTCTGTAGTCCTATATTCAGACCCTCACTTTGCATTGTTAATTACAGAAACACATTGCGCCTATGTGTAACATCTAGGAATATATAGCATTTCTAGATTGGAACTGGCATGTTAGTGTCGAACTAGCATGTTAGCATGCTCAGTATGAATTAGAATGAGAGGGTAAGTGGTGGGCGGGTTTAAGATGCTACTAATCTTTGTGGGACACAGATAACCACAAGATATCATAAATAGTATTAAAGGTTGTTTAGCTACCTTGTAAATAACTCCCCGTTGGCAGATGGGGTTTAGGTTTGCCTGCTGAAGGTGAAACACATAGATTTTATCGAATGTACTCGAGGTTCTAGTAGTAAACCATTTATAAAGGACTAGTAGCTAAGTTCCTCTAGTTATTGCTGGCCCAGGCCATAAGTAGTCTCTAGCACCAATCAACAGCCTCCCTTTGGTCATGTGACGTGGTGTGTGCCATTGCTCTGGTTGTCATAGTGTCTGTGGCTTGTTGGTGATTGACTGTGAGCATTGGGTTGCCTGTCTCAAAGTCAGTTTTGATGAAGTGGGTTGTAGGAACCCATTGGCCACAGTGAAGCCTAATGCCGCTCGGTTTGTAACACGTTGATGTCGTGTTCATCCTCTGTGTTTATCATCACACACATCTGATATATGTCTGCAGTGTCTGTCTGTCTTGGGTGGTGTTTTGTGTTTGGAAAACATCTGACGCCTTGCTCCTCCCCCTGTGCTCCTGTGCTCCCGGTCCAGACGACAGTCACACCATCACCAGTGACACCAGTAGCTTGGTCCAGTCTCACAGCTATAAGAAGCAGGACAGGGAGCGAGACAGGGAGCGAGACAGGGAGGTGCCTTACCAGACAGGCCAGCTGCACCCGGCCATCCGCGTGGCCGACCTGCTCCAGCACATCACCCAGATGAAGTGTGCCGAGGGCTACGGCTTCAAGGAGGAGTATGAGGTGAGAACCAGCGAAAGGTCACGGAGTCAGCAGGCACTCATGTGTTTTACTGTCTGGATTATTCGCTTGTATTTGCGTTTGAATGCAAATTGGACTAATGAGGGCGCATAGCATTTATAGATATGTGTAGTGGCATGACATACAGTACTGTGTACAGAAATTGTGTGGTTTATTTATCAGGACTAGGGTTACTATGGTAACACTGCTCTCGGCCCCGCTACCATGGGCAAGGCTACGTCTATAAGTGATTTCTACAACCACAGTGAGAAGAAAAAGGAAGAAATAAATGAATGAGAAGGTCTGCTGAAAGTCAAAATAATATGACAGCTGTCAAAAATGTGTGGAGAGAAGTTTCATCTTTTGACCAGCTGATCTCCTTATCCCAGAGAAAAAGTTGTTATTAACGTGACGTTTAGATTATAAATGGTAGACTGCTACATCCCACTGAACAAGAAGAAATAAATCCCACATATATACACTTGAATCTAGATTCAGAATCAACATTTGAATTCATCAGACTTGGGTTATACAGTTCATAATTACTAATATTAGACATAATTGTCAGGATATTTGTAGATATGTAGTGTAGATATGCAAATAATATGGGCAGAAATAGTGTTTCATTTCCAATCACCGTGTCCCTCAGTTTAGTAGTATCACCAATCTGTGAATCTGAGGTGCGTTATTGAACGAAACCTGATGCACACAAACTCATTATGCTAAGTGGAGCTGGCCTCCAAGGTTTTGATCACTCTGCCACCAGTAGCTAAATGAAACATACTATATCATTAAGCCTGATTATACAGCTAAAATTTGACCATAAGCAGGCAGGACAGTGTAGAACTTGGACTATACAGTGAGATTTCCTCCCAGTCTCCCAGATAATTTGCAGTGGAACCAGTAGGAAGATGTGATTCAGGGTGAATAAAGTCCCTCCTTTATCGATTGACAGCTCAACAAAACAGGCAAATGCACAATACGTCACTCACACATTCACGCTTGTCTGTGTGTGTGTATACTGTCTGTGTGTGTGTGTGTTACATGCTTATCTGTTTTCATCACACAAAAGTTACTAATGGATGTTTCTGAAATCTCTCTCTCTCTCTCTCTCTCTCTCTCTCTCTCTCTCACACACACACACGCACACACATTGGCACAAACACACATACATTATAGATCTTCTCCTCCAGCTAATGGGGCAAAACAGAGAATGGCATTTTGTGGTGTGTGTGCGTGTGTGTGCATGTGTGCGTATGTACCCAGTATATATAATGGATTAGCCCTGAAGGCACCCTGCTAGCAACCAGGCCTTAACACGCACACACACACACACGCACACACACACACACACTTGTGCCCTGAGTGATTTCACCCTCCATTTGCAGTTAGCACTGTGGAAATTCTCCTGTCTGTCTGTCTGTCTTTCTGTCTGTCTGTCTTTGCTGTTCACACCACCACTCAGTTCAGTATAAAGTGTTTCCTGATGCTGTACTATCTGAGTTTGGAATAACTATGTTCCCATACACATGCACGTGTTTCTTTTTTTGCTCTTATTGTGAACATGTTCCACCATTCCTGTGGGCCAGTATTCACTCATAAAGCATATTGCCGCTATGGTAATACATCTTTTCTGTGCTTGCTTACAATGTGATTGAGACAGGCTGTGTTCACATGAGCAGACAGATCTGCAATGAAACGTCCTTGCATTGCCCACTCTGAATAGTGCCAATCAAAATTTGAGGGTCTCCTTGAGCAGACCCACATGTGGTGTGTGATAGATTTGAACAGGGAGACTTGACAAAGGTTGTAATAGATAAATAGACCTTCTAGGACAGTTGAGCACTCAACAGCTGCCTGGAAAATGATTTTCTGTTCTGCTCTCTAAATATTTAGTAAAACGGGATTGTTCATCTTCAAGGAAAATAATCAGTATGAGTCCACACGTGATATTATGTAGTTTTTTTTTTTTGCCAGATCACAACTGAAGAGTTTAGATGCAAAGAACTTTATGTCCATTTGAAAAAAGTAGCTATTAGCAATTTACAGTAAAAAAGCATTATTTATTAGGTTTCTATATTTGGGTTCACTAAGTTCAGTTACAATTACAGTAAAAGGTTGTATGTCACTGAATAAAAGTAATATCTTCCAAACATTTTATTAATTATTTACGTATATATTGCCAATTTACAAACAAAAGATGTAAGGTGGATTTAGAGGTTTTTGCATCTGAACTTTTCAAATGTTCTTGTGAACCCAGCCTAAATATAGTATATTCTGAACTTCCTAATTACATGTTAAAAGTGTAATTCCATCCATTTCTTCATGTGGATAATATCTAGCATTTTGTTAATATATACTACTGGACTATGTATACAATTGAGTTGTATCAGCCATATGTGCATGTAAACACCGTCAATGAGTTTTGTGGATTAAATGTGGTGGTGTGAAATACAGAGCTAATCAGACATGAGTAGTTAGCATGTGCTGATGATGTCATTTCCCTAATCCCCCCATGCTTCTGGTTTAATCATTAATTTGATTGGACAGCTTAACGAGGTAAGAGAGCTCCCTGTGTTTCTTACTGCAAGCATCCGGTACATGTAGCGCACGCTGTTAACTAGCTGCCTGTTGTCTATTTGACGTGATGTACAGTTAATGACCGGTCCTATACTGCCCACCTAACTACAGCGTTGTTAGCATTCTACTGCTCTCCGCTAGTTAACCCTGCGCGCCGACCAGCCTGGCAACGCCCCCCTATTATAATGGTTGGAATTTGCATGTTCTGCAAGAATGCGTTGCCTGATTGGCTATACTGACCACATGCAAATAATGGAGGAAAGGGTCCTTTTCCTCGTTAAGATGGCCGTGACACTGTGAACTATTGCATCTGTGTTTGATACATGTATGTATACATGTATGTATTCAATTAAAGGATGTGCTTATTAGCCATTGCCTGGGAAAGGTCGTGGAATGAGCCAAAGCCCTCATGATTAGACAGACTGACGTATCAGGCAGCAGAGCCGTGCCAGGCGTGGGGTCAGAGAGCGCGACCAGGGGAGAGCAGATAAGTGCTAACAGGGCTACACAGCTTAGGACAACTGCCTGTGACCACACCAGTGAAACCACTACACCAGTGTTGGGCAGACCATGCACACAGCTACTACATGCCATCACCAGCATGCTAATGTCCTCCTGTAAATAAACTGGATTAATCCTCAGGGTCAGCCGGCTCCCGCCACTCCACTAGAGGTGGCAGGGGTTACGTGCCTTTGCGCCAAAGATACTTTGTAAGGTGTGTTCCCACAGGGACTGGGCACAAGACCATCTGATTGGACACTGACCTCATTAGTCTAGACAGCGACCTGTCAGCACTGCATGCCCAAACCAGGAGCTTGTTTTCCCTTCTAGATAAAGTAAAGGTGCAGCTTGTTATTGCTAATGGCTAGAAGCTATTGGCACTTCATAAATATACCATGCACACACACACACACACACACACACACTGTCCTATATTGGCTTTTCAATACTATTACTGCAAAGCATGTATGATATCCACAGTGTATGTTTGTGTGTACAGTATGTACGTGTGTGTGTGTGTGTGTGTGTGTGTGTGTGCGCGTGTGTGATTGCAAAAGAAAGACAGAGATCTTGGAAGAAACGATTGAGTAAGATCGAGAGAGACAGAGAGTGAGAGAATACATAAATTAGAACTCTGCCAACATCCAATCACACAACGGATTGTTAAGCTTCCGCCTGCGGCTCTGGCCAATCAGGAGCAAGGATGTTGTGTTTGAGGAAATGCCCCGAGGCAGAGACAAGGCCCAAGGCTAGCCTGCTAGCGCTTAGAGTAACTTTACTGACTGTCTATTTAATGACTGGCTGGCTGACTATCTATCATAGTAATGCTTCACACATGGCTATAATGCTAGTTAAAGTTAAACATCTCCTCATTTGAAGGAATTGTATATATGTCACATTTTTTACGATCAAAATAATCAGTAATAATAAGTATTTTTATTATTATAGCGTGAATGTGATTATTCTCATTATTTGAAACCGGGTTGAGCTATTCAGATTCAATCTGGTGTGGGTTTCAGTTTAGAATAAACCTAAATAAAACATGAAAAAATAGACACTTTTGTCTGAATACTGGCGCCTATTATAACCCACACACAAGCACCCGCACACACACACACGCACACACACGCACACACACACACACACACACACACACACGCTAGAGCTTTTCTTTCTTTCTTCTCTGTCACATCTGGTGCGTGTGTGTGTGTGCGTGACATTCTTTGCTTCACATCACTCACCTTCTGTGTTTGATGGATGTCGGGAGCAGTTAGAGTTCTGTCACATGCAAACACACACACACACATCTCATTAAAACGCTTAGAGACTCGTGCACGCATCTTTGTGCATGACTTTGCGTATGTGCTTGGTGTACCGTTTCCATGGTGATATTCAGAACATAGTGTTTACGGCACAGAAAGGGATTGTGGGTAATTGAGATATGAAAGGAAGGCTGTCAATCTTGTGCTGGCAGCTGGTTGGACAAAGATGATGTGATGTCATCAAGGCCTCTCGTCTGTCATTATGTCTTTCACTGAGATGGAGGGATGACGAGTGGGAGGGAGATGGAGGAGAGGAAGTTCAATGACTTCCTCAAACGCTTTCAAAGAATCACATTAAGGAGAGGGAGAGAGAGAGAGCAGAGTGTCAGTTGTCGCCAGATTATAATCCATCATGCTGATCTGCATCATCTAGAGGAGAAACAGGAGTAGCAAGGGGAGGAAAGGAGAACAGGAGGAGGCAGCAGGAGGAAAATAGATATGAGGAGACTTTTCATAAACAGACTTGTGTTAAAATAAATTCACATTTTCTCTCTTTCTCTTGCTGTCTCTTGCTCCTTTCAGAGTTTTTTCGAGGGCCAATCGGCTCCCTGGGATTCAGCGAAGAAGGATGAGAACCGCATGAAGAATCGCTACGGAAACATCATTGCATGTACGTAACATCTGCATTCTGCAGATCCTAAAAAAAATTCATAATAAATGGTTTTGTTTATTGTCGTTGGTTTATTGTCAACCAACTAGCTACTAAAGATGGCCCTTTTAAACAGCTACGGTAAGTAGGAATTTGGTTAAAGGGTAACAGAATATTGCAGTGCAGTGATGGCTCATTTTTCATTGAAGCCAAAACATATATGAATAATATATTGTGTTTTACAACCTCCATTAAAGGAATATTTTATCTAGAAACTATTATTAGTGTCTTATGGGGGCAAAACGTTTATTTAATTTTAAAAAGATGTATTAATGAAACAATCCTTTAGCAGGCAATAATAAACAATTATCGTCTAATCATTTTATTGCTTTTCCCTGGGCTGTACAGTACATGCATTGGGGTCTACATGTTGTCTCCTATTGCATAGACGTCTGCACACATTTGATTTATTCAAGCTGCACCTGCCTGCTCTCGCAGGTTTCCTGACCGCACCTGTCCACTCCCACAGAGTTTCTTCAGCTTCGACGCCCACAAAGTCCACCCCCTTTACCCACCAACTACATGCCCACTTCCTTTCTTTTTGCCATGTTCTTTAGCCACACTGTACTGCAGTTCTACAAAATGAAACTAAATTAAAAGTAAAAAAAAAAAACAAGTGAACCTGAATGTAATGAACCACTACATCTAGAGGAATCTTTGGACATAGGCTATACTCTGTCACCATCGGATGATCAAATAACAATCTGGTAATCTGCGCTATATCCTACATCAGGGGTGCCCAACTCCGGTCCTGGAGGGCCCCTATCCAGCTTGTTTTAGATGTCTCCCTGCGCCGACACACCTGACTCAAATCAATGGGCTTCTGCAGAGACTGATAACGAGCCATTCATTAGAATCAGGTGTGTTGGA
>JAODTR010015578.1:0-26521 GCA_025399935.1 Amblyopsis rosae
TAAAGCGTTGTTTGTTTTTCCGTGGGAGGACAGATGGTGTATCTTGATTGACATAAAGCAGTCACACCCCTCCACACTTACTTCTATTATCACATGCACACTACTACTACTACTACTACTACTACTAATGCACACGCACACCACACACACACACACACACACACACACACCAAGTAAGTGTATTGATCACTCTATAACTGTGAGCCAATCAGATCCTTGGTTGCAAGTAGCTCTTCTGTGGAAGGGATATTGAACTGGGGGATACATGGATGAAAGGGAGACTGATCAGCCAAGATAGGATGATTAATGTGGGCTAACATTCTGAGCTACAACGCCTCCATGTGTCTATTGGTCTATGTGGACATTGTTTCAATGATGTGAAATTAATAATGAATACATACAATATGTGGACGTAAAGGAAAAATGTCTGAATTACAATCTCCATGCAAAAACTAAACTGTGTCTGCATTACACGCATTTGACAGTGTTTCTGTACAACATGCCTAACCCTGGTCCCGGGAACCTCTGCCCCCAGTGCCGTGCAGGTTACAGATGTCTCCCTGCTCTAACACACCTGATTCAAATGAATGGCTCGTTAGTAAAACATGCAGGGAAGGAGTCTCCAGGACCACTTGGAAAACGCTGCATTAGTGTGATGTACATTATTTTCAGAATGGCACTGCCCTCTAGTGGTAGTATTAATGACTTTACAGTATACAACATGTTTTGCCTTTCTATTTCTTTAATCATATAGAATACTGGAATCCCTCATGGCTTCAAAATGGAAACTTCCTAGAATAGTCATATTTTAAATATGAATACAGGCATTTGGCGTGGATTGTTATTGTTAGCCTCTCAATGGGTCAGTGCGGTGATTATAAAGCAACGCTGATCAATTTCAATTTGAGACGGCATGTGATTCACACCAGCCGGGAAGAGAGCTACAGGTTAAAAGGTGATGAAACATTAGGTGAGAGAAATAAGTGAGAAAACAAACTGGCGTCAGGAAAAAACAAACCGGGTGGAGCAAAAAGAAGATACTAGAAGAAGAACAAAAAGGAAACAAAGACCTTGAACAAACAATATTGAGGATAGTTTTTACCTGTAATGCAAAGCCTCCCGATGTGGATTTAAGAGGGGATTTTAAATAAACAATTGGTCCAAAACAAAACAACAATATGAAATTAGTTTTTGAACCACAGGAAAGCCTTACAAAATTGGATTGGAAGGAAGGGTACAATGATGTAGGCTATATATATATATATATGGATTAGAAGACCAAAAAAGGAAAAATATTACAAAGGGAAAGAATATTTCATTGTTTTTTGGGAGACAATGGGACAAATTACAATCCAGCCATTGTTATGGTTGAAAAGAATCATAAATAGTACATAGTACAAATAGTACAAAGTACATAAATGCAGTGTGTAAATTCTTTGTACTTAGTCTGGGATTATTAAAAGACAGCAAAGAAACTACAATTTCCAACAAAATCAAGAATGCCAGAGAATTGAGATGACATAACATCAGAACCTGTTTTCAAAGGCATACAGTAAGGAATACCAAAAATAAAAAAACATAAAGGAATATTTATCTAAACGACATTTCCAGGCAACCCTCTTAGTTGTGCAAGAAGAGAAATTCAAGTCAACCCCACATCAAAGAACCCACAGCACAGCCTAACATGGATTAGTGCAAGAGCATCTACCAAATCAACTGCTGGCTGTAAGCATATGCCTTTATCACTGCTTGACTGCAAGCCTGTCAACAGGTATACTGTCAAGGTAACACAGCTCAATGAAGAGCCATTGTTACGGTTGACGACGACTAGTAGATGGTAAAATCTACTGTGTGAATTCATATGTTTCTTTTCTTTCGCTGATGAACAAAGCTCTTATTGTACTATTTTCAACCAGTTCTAAGGATTGCATTTCAAAGTCAAGCCTCAAAGAGAACCCTTAATGACAGATCAGACTGGGAACCTATTGATACAGTATGATGAAACCCTACTAGATGCATAATGTATGATGGATGCTTGATTATTCTGTGATCAATGTGTGATTATTATGAAAATATAGTCATTGAAATATTTGAACATTTGTTAACAATATTATTACAAATATAATAGATTAAGTGGCTGCACATTTATGGTCAATGGGTCATCCTTTCTTGCATTTAACACAACCTGTTTCTAATTGGCTGGTTGGCTGGCATGATAAAGTTGGCGTTTAAATGTGTGGCATCTTAAAACCAATGAACTATGAGATTGGCTGAATGTTTTCTTAGCATGAAAACATCAACACAATGGAAAGTGTATTGTTTGTATGCGGTTGCCTTCTGTTTCATAAAAACAGTATATTTATCATTCGTCTTTCTTCGCTCTCTTCACATTTCGTTGCTTTATTTTTTTTTGCCTACAATATGAAAGAAAATGTCCTTTCAAACCTTGCTCGACCTCTACGACTTGGGTCACATTGGTTTAAAGCCAGGTCAGCAAATTTATCTTCCTGCACCAACATGCATCAACACATATGGTAAATGATATATTAGTGTATAGCTCATGTAATGTATTCTACATGGAATCCACTTTGCGGGTTATTTACCTTCTTGTTGTTGTGGTTGATTTTTTCCAGGTAATGCCCCTGGCACAACCAAAACAAGGTCCATAAAGCAGAGGTTCCTCAAACTGCTGCCCTGCTGTCCCTCTGGCTCCAGTACATCCCTCAATCAAAGCAAGTGTCTGTGTGATCCCACTTAAACTGCCACAGCCCAGCTCTTTATAATGCACACCGGTTGTAGGTTTTGCACTAACTGGGGAATCAGATATTTGTGTAGTGTGTCTCAATATAAATTAGGACATATACAGTCCCATAACACACCAGCAAATTTAGAAAGGGCGCAGACATTTTGCTCTAACCGATGTAATGCATCCCAGAAGTTTTCAATAAAAATGTTTTGCTATATTAATTATATATATTATATATATTATATTAATTAGAATGGAATGCATTTAATACTTCTTTGTAATGTCCATGTACACCTACACATGTGTTTTCAGTAAATATCTGATTAATCTGGGGCCTTTTTTACACTCACCCAGCCCTGTTGATTCACATACTCAACCATAGATAATGACTCTACTACTGGAACGACTTTCTTTACAGTATATTACTTCATGAATAATCATTACACATATGGCATGTCATATTTACTGGTTATTAGTTATTATTTTCTATAACCCTGCCTCCCTTCAAGTCCCTGCTGTATACAGTATTCCTTACAGTGTCATTGAGTGTTGAGAACAGTGACTTAATCTTTGTATCTGTTTGCCGTTCCGCCAGACAGTGTAATGGATGATGGGGAGATGTCCACAGTATGCCATAGGCCAGAAGGCCTGGATCAGCTCATGCAACAAACCAACTTCAGCAGGAGAGAGCTACAAGTTCTCTACAGGGGCTTCAAAACTGTGAGTCAGTCCTGCCACCTCCCTGTGGGGTTGTCTTCTATGTTATGTAACGGTGACTGTCGGAGGACGTCAGAAGCCTCCATAGTCATAACAGGTTTATATTATTTTATGCATTTTGGGAGGAGTGTTGACCTTAATAGTACTTTTATCTATGTCTATAAGAACACATACAGTATGCAAACATTAAATATGGTAATTGTGTTGTTTATGGAGGAATATGTTTTCTCAATGGCTCAACATGTTTCATCCTGTTTTATATAATTCTGTAGAGTGTCTATCATGCCTATGTACTGTATGTATGTTTGTGCCGGTCCACGTTGTATCCCCGGTCCTGGGCTTGTCGTGCACAGGAGTCTCCTAGTGGTGTGGTGAACGAAGATACTTTCAAAACCATCTACTCCCAATTCTTTCCTCAAGGAGGTCAGTCCTGCTCAGTAATGCCTCAACCCACCTGTGCGGCCAGATACTGTATGTCAAAGCAGCCGGGGCGGTTGCCTATGTTGTGTTTTATCACTTGCGAGAAGGCCAATAGATGAGAGTGGTTTGTACGTTCTCTCTTTAGATTCCAGTACGTACGCCCACTTCCTGTTTGAAGCGTTTGACACCCACCACAGCGGAGCAGTCAGCTTTGAGGTGAGACACACATTTTCAGGACATCGCGCCATGTTTTCAGAAGATCAGCTGTTCCCTATTTGAATATATACAGCCTCATTCGCTCGGTGCCCACCTCACCTCATTGACTTTGTCCTCCTCTGCGCCCACTTCTACTGCAGGACTTTGTGATAGGCCTGTCAATCATTCTCAGAGGGTCCATCACGGACAAGCTTAACTGGGCGTTCAACCTCTACGATCTCAACAAAGACGGTTGCATCACCAAAGAGGTGATCCCTTTCCCCTCCCCAGTGTTGAACTGTTTATAACTGACATGTCTGCTATTAACAGACATGTTTCTTCTATTCCCTGACCCCTAAATCTGTCAAGGAGATGACAGACATCATGCATTCTATCTATGATATGATGGGGACGTATACTCACCCTTGCATGAAGGAGAATGCGCCAAAGGATCATGTTGATAACTTCTTCCGGGTAAACACACAGTCTACAGTACAAGTGACAACACAGTAAAAAAATTTGCTTTTCCTTTTCCTTTGAGCACAGACACGTGCTCAGTTCAAACTAGAAACAAAAACTAATAGAACGAATCAGCATATTGTACAATATGTGATTTTGCTTGAGTTGGACAATTTTTTTTTTAATAAAACTCCCTGCCCATCTGTATATTAAAGACGTTATTTGTGTGTTTCACTTTCCTAGAAAATGGACAAGAACAATGATGGAGTTGTTACAATTGATGAATTCCTAGAGATGTGTCAAAAGGTCTTACCTTACTTATTTTCTTCATACGAATGTGTGGCATTTTGTGTGCCGTCATATTTCTAACTGTGTAGTGTCCATTGTTCTCCCATTTAGGATGACAACATAATGCAATCCATGCACATGCTTGACCATGTGCTCTAAACCAAGGTTTGTGTACACGGAACTATCAACTACAATTATCCTGACCTCAGAACATACAGAATGATTATCTAGTACTTCCACTCCAAACCTGTGGATGGCACTATTGGGACTGTACAGAGTGGAGCAGGTGCTCAGTGCGCTCACACAGCAGGAACCCATGGATCTATACTGTGATGGAACCTTTTTTTATTTCAGCAGAAAGAGAGAAAAAAAAGAACAAATGGTAAATGGTTTTCTAAAGTGAAGGGGTTGATGAAGATGTGACTGTTAGCTGACCTTCTGGTAGAATGTTTCTAATTACTAATGTCCATAATGAACATTGTGGCCTTCCGTATCGTCACTGATGTTGAAATGATTAGATATGCAAAGTTAGCACGCATATACAAATGAATAGTTTAGCATTAATAACCTTGATAACAGCCTAGAGAACAGCCTAACAACTACCACTTCCCAGATCGTTTTTTTTGTGTTGCATGTATCTTGTTGAGTGTACACCGTGTATGTGTAGACAATATACACATAATTCTAGGTGGCAATTATATTATTTTAGAATATGCACTTATTAAACTTTACTCAAGATCTCAGAGATGTGCACAAACCACCAATCATAACCATGTATATATATATAATATGAGCTCACTGTTGATACTATTGAAGGGATGATACCTGACATAAAGCAATATTAAGCCTAGTTTTTATGTTCCAATGTATTAATGTATTCTGAATGCATGTGGAAATTATGTCTTTTAACTGTTCAGAAATATGTCACAGCCACAAAGGGCAAAAACAAAAAGTATACAAAAATAACTACAGGCAGCAAATTACATGATCTTTATTTTCTTAAACAAATTTTCAGTAGAAATTCTTACATAGAAATATCCCTGTCAGTAGTTAGTTTTAGGACTGTAGCCAGCTATATAATATTTGGTCAAATAATATTTATAATTATTTGACCTTAAAAGTTTCCAGGACACAAACATTACCATGCAAATTAACCTAGTCAGATTTCACATTACTTAAAGAGCAAGTTTAAATCATTGTTACTGAAGATATTTAAACTTTTCACTGTAAATAACTTATACAATATGACATAATACCGTAAAAAAAAAAAAAAAAAGAAGAAACTTAAACTGCAAATATCTGGCGAATCAAATCATTAGCTAAAATGAATAGCACACAGTCCTTTCAAAACCTTCTGATCTAATTTCTTCTCCAATTAAAAGAGTACCACTGGAAAGAACAATATACATTAGTTGGGTATCCGTGCGGAAATGTAACTAACTGTTGAACACAGTGTTAGTTACAAATCCATTAAGAGCAATTGTGAGCAAATGTGCTGTACATCTCAAGCCACCGCTGGCAGTGTTTACAACTATTGTTTTATACTGGTGTGTGTGTGTGTGTGTGTGTATATATAATGAGATATATATATTAAAAAAAAAACTACAAGATTATCATCACAAAATAAAATCTCTTTGGCATAGATTACCCACCCATCATACACACGCACACACCCTTAAAAGGTTCTGTAAAAAAAAAAAAAAAAAAAGAACTAAGTGTATAATTTCATCATCAGTATTGTTAAAACTATAAAACAAATAAACCCTGTTAAGATTATGAGTCCCACAGTCAGTGATAATGCATATATTACATTAAGCTAAGGGAAGAGAAGGAATCTATGGATGACTCCTTTCATTATTCCATCGTCTATCCTTTCCTCCATGTCCATTCATCTTCTTCCTTTGGCCTCTTGGAAAACCGAGAGAGAAAGACAAGTAATTATTGCATAAGAAATCATATTACAACACGCAGACATTTTTACGTGACGTCAACGCGTCTTAAAAAGGTGCACTCCTTGATTTATGTACCGAATTACCCTTGTACCCTGCATCCACTAACAACTACAACTGCTGAGTGACTGTTACTGCACTCCTTTTCCCGGGCAAAGGAAGGGATTTCAGAATATTAAATGAGCACTTTCTAATTGGCTAATGTGTCTTAAATAAAAAGAAAAGGTCAAACTCAAGAGGAATATGAAGAACCTGACCTTTAATATGGCTCACGGTATTGTTGGCCGTCATAGCCCATGCCAGGCGGATAGTCATCATTCATGTCATCAACACCATCCATCTCAACAGGATAGCCTCCACCATATGCGTACGCTGCATCCACCTCTGAAACACAAGGAAGGCCCCGTGCACAGATGAGCGCTGTGCACCTACACTTGATGTGTTTCCATGCAATGCATCAACAGAATGCTGTTTCTATTGTACATTTGGAACACTTGGCCTACCACTTGCTCAATCCTCTGGGCCCTTTACTGTTTTACAGAATGTCTTGTGGAAACAAATATAAGTGTACAAATCTATTTGCCCGCATTCAGAATTGTGAGGATGCGAACAGTTTTTTTTTTAAAAAAATACATAACTAAAACATAAAATGAATAACTGTAAAACATCAAATTACTTGAAATGTGCAAGTCTGTTAACTAGTTCTTTAGTGAACACTGTAGGCCTATACTGTACATCCTTTAGATCGAGGCAAACATTCAAAAACCTTCAAGAGAGAATTCAAAAACATTAAAAGACGCCGGATTCAGATAAAGAACGAGGGGTTTAGTTAATTTCCAACAACTCATGAGTTTTGAAGATACGGTTTCGTAACATGACTACATTTCCCATAAACCCCGATGCCTCATCACTTATCACCAGTGATAATCTTTGTAATGGAATGTGTTTGTATTACAGATAACATAGTGTAGCATGCAGTCAACCTCATTAGCTGTATCCAGCCTAGCTAGCGCATGCTGTGCTGGTGGCCTATTAGCGCAAAGCCAGAGGAATGTGCCATACAATCACATTAACCAGGGTTACTCACCGCCTGGTGGATAGCCTGGGTCCATAGCAACAGTATTGTGAGCCTGGAGAGGTCACAAGGTCACACAAGGTCAACCTACTACGACACTAGAAGTCTCATAGTGCTATCAATACATTTGAATACAACACCCTCAACTGGGCATTTACAAAACAATACTATATAAATATCAAAATGATTACTTATTCTGCTAGATGTATACAGAGACAGCTGCATTGAAAGGTAAACAAAGCTATGATTGGCAGACACTCACTCTCTCCCAGGCAGCTGGGTCGTGTTTGAAGAGAGAGTGTGTGAGCTCCACAGACACGCGCTTCTTGTAGTCTGTGGTCTTGTCTTCTGAGATGCGGAACAGCACTGCAGCAGCATATGTGGCTATGGCACAGAAGGACACAGAACTTCAACAACAAGAGCAGAATTACTCATATGCATGGTGACGATGCAAGGAATCCTCACGTAAACAACACTGTAAAAGGTGCAAGCAAAGTCCCTCTCATTTTAACAATCTGAGCTGAATGTTAAATTGACTTTTCCATTTCGAAAAGGCATAGTGTGGTACTGTATTTTAGCCACAAGGTGGCAGTGTCGACAGCAAGTCCCTGCAAACACAAATGCCAGTCATAGGCATGTGAGTGTGATGTGTCTCCGTTTCTCATTTAGACAGTGGTGCAGAATGGTTGTTATTTTAGGCATGTCATGGCAATTGGAGGCAAAGTGCTAATTCTGCTCAGGGATGACACATTTATACTCTGCAAAACTAACTGACTAACGTGTGTAATGATACTAAATTGCACAAAAAAACTATTTCGTGGAAACTATTTCTGCACAGTAACGTAAACCTCAGTCTTGAGGAAGCTCTAGTGACAGACGCTAGAGCCCTTAGCGTTTCTTGCTAAGGCATCCGTCTCTTACACCGGGGGAACCAGTTACACACACACACACACACACACACACACACCTTCAACAACGCTAATGTACGACACGCTACTCCCTACCGATGCCCTCATTGTTGGAGTGCAGCAGTTCCATCAGGGGAGCAGACGCCCCCTCGGCGTCGATTTGCTCGGCCGACTGTTTGTCCAGCGCCAGCTCACACAGAGCTCCGGCCGCCACGCGCTTCACGTTATCCACTGGAGAGTACAGGAGCTGGGGAGGGCCAGAACACGCGGCTGTTCACACTGCTCCCATTCGACACGTTTCAGCCCCACACCGGAAAGGTCGGAGAGAGGGGGGAGAGGGGGGTTTACCTGTACAAACAGGGGAATGGTTTGCATGCTGGCGATCTCACTCCTGTTGACAGGATCTCTGGCCATGATGTGCAGGGCTCCAGTACAGCCCTCCACTATCTCCTCCATTCTCACTCCATCCTGGTGAAAGACAGGAAACGGTTACACCTAAACCTACGCTTGCAAAGCAATGTCGCTTTTGTTGTTTGTTTTTTTTGTGCAAAACTAGCAAAGATAAAAGCCTAACATCAGCTTCCTTATTCACCATTATAGCAATAATAAACAGTATACAATAAAAAAACTAGTCAAATTTAAGTGGGTGAGATTAATGAAAGAAAGAAAGAAAACACCACCAAATCAAAGACAGTCAAGTTACTACATAGTAATGGGACAATATTTGTGATGGATCAATGGAACTGCATGAAGCTCTCGTCTGGGGACCGTGCACCGCCCCCCTTACGAACCTGGTAGGTCTGCTGGGTGGTGGAGCCATGTTTCTGGGCGTCCTGGTGGGCCTTGAGCAACAGGTTGACCAGACGGGGGACAGTGCCGGCATCCCTCAGGGCTGCCTGGTTCTCTGGGCAGAGGGCCAGGTTCCGGATCAGGCCGACCACAGCCTGCAGTGGAAGAAGGGGGGGGGGGGGGGGGGTGGTTGTTGCGGTGGAGTGCAGCTAATGCACATGGGACACAGCTGTACCAGAGACACTATACAGAGGAGACATGCCACTTAAGAGAATTCTGAATAGAGTTCTAGGGGAGAATTCTGAAATGGCAAATATGGCGGTTGGAGGCCCGCCCCTCCATCCAAAAGAGCCAACAATCTGCTTTGTAACTGCCAAGCATTAAGCTACTTTAACCAATTATGTGGTTGCATTGACGCAAGCAGACGTGCATGTGTAGTAGAAGTATATATAGCCTGTGGGGGAAAACAGCTTTTAAAACCGTATTTGGGGCAAAGTCACTAAATGTTTTAAGCGGTAATAAATCAGATTTGAGATTGTATACATGCATTTTATGTCCCGGTGACTATTGGAAGTAACTGACTTAGGCATTTCAAAGATGGCTTCCGAGTGGCAAGACTTATATAAAGCTTATTAAGAAAAGGACGATCGATCGATAGATCGATAGATAGATAGATATCATCTCAGTCTGTAGTCCTGCAGCTATGTTAGTGACACCTGCAGCAAGGCAGTAGGCTAAGTGAGCATTTTTAGACCAATCAGCTACAGGCAGAATGCAGCAATGCTAATCAGGAATGTTTTACACTCATTCAATTTTCCAATCCTCTCCCGTGCACTAACCAATGCTGTGTAATTTCATGTCACAACTAAAACACCAGATTATAATTTGTGAATGCATTATAGAAGCAGAACCAAGTTGAATCCATGTGAAAAGGTTTATAATGCAGCTTTTTTAGAAGCCTGTAGATTTATTTGGTATAAAACAACTCAAAAACAGCCGTCCTGCAGTCTATTGTCTGACTGGACATTTTGAACAATAAACCTTCAATTAACTACATCCGTCTCATGCAAACAGCTTTTGGTCCTAACATTGCGCCTTCTTTTTAAAATTCCCTCTAATATCCTGTGTGAATAAATCTCGCCTCTCCTCCTAGCTAGCTAGCTGGCTAACTAACTAGCTAGCTGGCTGGCTGGCTAAACACAGATGACAGTTGAGCTAGCAGCATCAGTCTACCTTGATGACAGGCCAGTAGTAGGGCTGATTGAGCAGCTTGACGATGGCGGGGATGCCGTAATGCATCCGCACGGCATTCTGGGCCATCTCGGCGTGCTGGTGGCGCGACGTGAGGTGCCTCAGGGCGCAAACGGCCGGCTCGGTCACATCCTCCTTCTCCCCGGCACGCAGCACGGCATGAATCAGGGCCTCCACGCCGTTGCACTGGGTGACCAGCGTCTTGTTGTGGGCGTTGTTGCAGGTGAGGTTGGACAGGATGCCGGTGGAGCACGTCAGCATGTTGATGTCATCGGAGCCCAGCAGGCCCACCAACACCTGCAGCAGACTGTCCATACCCTCCTGGGGAGACGCGGGGGGAGATATGGGGGTTGAGAGGAGGACTGGCCCGGAGGTCGCACATGGGAGTAACTGAGCTCTCGTGTAAAAAAAAAAAAAAAAAAAAAGTCATTCTCAAGTACGTATTCTAAATTCTAACTGAAAGCAAAAACAAAAACGCCTGTCCCTTCAACGCCATAGGGTGCGCTGCCTCACACATTGGGAACCCATCGCAAAGGCTAGGACATTGTTTTTGTGTGCGGTTTTCACCACTTTGTTTGTGCTCCTATTTACAGAGCCAGGGCTGTGTAGAAGTATCAGATGATCTTTTCAGCACAGAGAATGGTAAACTAGCAGACTGAGGAGTGTATTAGCTAGCAATGCTTATTGTACATACGTACGGATATCTTCATTATTACATTAGGAAAATATGTACTGTGTACTTTGCATATTCCCTAATGGATTTCTTTGTCAAATGAATGATCAATGTATGCATTGCTTATCAAGTGAGTGGCACAAATGGGCCCCCATATTAGTACATATGAACCTCAACAAGTAAAAACTAGTCAAGCCTAGTTCAGCCGGCCGCATTCTATGGAGCCGACAGAGGCCAATACGAGTATGGGTTTGAAAAGAGTACAATGGACCCATTTACTGTGTACAAACAATGATGACATAGGCCTACATACCGTTTCACAAAAAGTAAGTATGAGGAGGGTGCGGTCACATACGCAAAATTCACCTCCCATTCACTTCCATTCTCTAAGAGCAAAATATTTGCAAAACATTTGCTTCCTGTGACGAAGCAATTGCATATGCAAGTGGCGGCCCATTGCCTGTCAAGTTTTTCCATTTGCTTCTGTACGAGCGTACCCTGATGGAGTCACAGTGACTAGTCACGCTATGCATTGTGGTTTCGCCGTGGAGCTATCGTCCTCATAGCAGTTAGTGCACAATTATTTACTATACGTTAGAATGCATGTATTCTTTAGGCCTACATGCTGTTAATATGAGCTTTTACTGCATTGCGTCTGTAGCCCAGTCATTTTCGTGTCTGCATAATAAGACATGTTTTGGTAAATGCACAGCAAAACCTGCGCCTGTATGTTAATACAGTTGGTTTAGTTTATTGCATGGGCCACAATAAAGCCACAAACTACGGTCATGATAAACTGTAACATGCGTCACTGTGCCTGCTTGCCTGCGCTGGCTTGACTCCATAGTTACAAATTCCAAGGCGCGTACGTTGGAAAAAGAAATACCCCTCTGTTGTGCGAGGGGGCTGTGAGCTCTGAACACCTACTGCATCAACTCGAAAGAAACCCCAATGCTATTACTACCATTAATAATAATAAAAACACGCCACCCCCTCCCAGTGCACCCTGGGACCTCCTTGGTCCTGACCCCGCCCCTCCTAGTATACACATCAAATGCATTCCTACCACATCACTAGGCTTACATTAAACCGTTATTATTTATAGGGCGAGCTTAAGAAGGATGTGGCAGACCGACCTGCTTGGTGGCAGCGTCAGACAGGTTCCTGAGCGTCCACAGGCAGTTCTGCATGAGTCTCTGGCTGGTGCCAGAGAGGTGCTTACCCAGGGCCTGCATCCCACCTAGAGTGGCAGAGAACAGACAGACCTCATCAGTCACCTGTCAGCAACACCTGATCATTATGCTGCAGCGTTACCACGGAGAATCTGTCATTTGATGTGGCACCTGTATGACTGGTGTGTGTGCTAATGCAACACTGATTACATACCAGCCTCAACAATGGCCGGTTTGTTGCTGGGGCATACAGAGAGGACTTTAAGCACACGGCTGGTGGTCCACAGCAGCTTCTCATAGTTGTAGTTCCTCATGATGTGGACGAGACCTTCAGGACCCCCATTGGCGAGGATGATTAGCTGGGGGGAAAGCGGGTGGGTTAACAAATGCAAAATATGGATATGCGTACACATAGAAAGCCACAACCTGAGCGGGAAAACTAAGAGTAAGAAATTACTCACAAACCTTACTGAATATTAGACACAACCACTCCCATTGTATTCACCCACACGGCACACCCAAATGAACACAAGTACACTGGCAATCTCTCAGCATTCTCTAGAATTGGATTAGGCACACTTTAGGTACGTTTACATGGCAAGTGTCAAATGGTTCAGCACTGAAACACTGGCCAACGCCCTCCAGGTTTTTGTTTTTGCACTGAGACACATTTTTAATAATTGTGCTCCTTAGGAAGTGAACTTGTGTGGTACTGCACTGGAGTGGTAGTTTATGTGTTTTGTATGGTATGGTCTGGTCTTCCATGTTTTATATTTATGAAGGATGTATTATATACACCGCTATACAGTATATATATATATATATATATATGATTTCCCCAAATGGGATAATAAAATGTATTAACTTTTTTGGACAGTGGTACCTTTGGCTTTGTGTTAACTCTAAACTGCTGTTAACCATCTTTCTAGAACATTCTTCCCTACTGCAAAAACTGCTTGGTCACACCATTGTGCTCGGGTAATGTGAATGATCCATTACAGAAACGACCACACACACACACACACAGCAGTAATACCTTGCTCTCCTGGTTGCCATAGGAAAGCAGCTGCAGACAGTCTGTGGTGATGGCCAGGAACTTGGGGTTGCTCTTCTTCAGCAGGGGAACCATCCTCTGGAGGCCGTCAGCCAGGCGGACGGCCATCTTTGCTCCCTCCTGGTGCAGCAGCAGGTTGTGTAGTGTGGTGATGGCGTAGAACAACACAGACTCCATTGGGGAGCTGAGGGATGAGAGTGTGCCATGAAGTGTGCTTCCCGAACACTAATGACACCTTCCACGACCATCTATTTAAGGACGCCTTCACTATCCACTTAAAAAAAAAACAACAAAACAAAAAACACCTGTCCCTTCAATCAAGGGTGCTCCCTTAAAAGCTCCACCCCACATATTGGAAACACATTCCCAAGGCTGGGATATTGTTGTGTGGTGCAGTGTGCACCACTTCCCATTTACAGGCTGTGTAGAAACACCAGATTATTCACGGCCAGCTATTAAATTTTTTTTGCATGTTTAAGTGTTTAATGAGTTGAAGAGGGAAAATGACCAAGCAAAATGGGCAAAGACATCTATTGTGTAAAGGGTAATTTTGGTGGCACGTATAGTAAGTAGTAATAATTTTGAACGCAAATGTTGGTGTTTATACTGAGATTAGTTCTGACTATCTATAGTGGAAGTCCTTTTCAGAGAACTGTAAACGGAAGCTTTCCTGGTATGGAAAGCAGCCTGAATCATCATGGCGTGACCCTAATCTGAAGCAAATTACAATTATATTGATTCATTAGTTATTTATATGAAATAGTTAAAAAGATGCTTTCATTTATTTCCATAAAGAGGTCCTTGGTATGAATCCAATTAAGATGGTCTTTGTGTACATCAACATCAGTATATAAACACTGTAATACACAAACAGCGCCACCTCCGGCAAGCGTCCGTCCGTCCGTCCATCCACCAAAAACGGTACCAACCTGAGCATGCGGACTAAGGCGGGGATGCCTCCGGATTTAAAGATAGCCAGCAGGCCCTCCCGCTGGTGGGACAGGTTGTGGAGGATGCTGGCTGTGGCCCGGGCCGTCTCCATGTCCCCGGTGTTCTGCATGGCTCGTACCACCGCCGCCACCATCTGAGGAGACTGCATGAGCACGCGCCTCGACGCCTCCTTACGGGTCAGCTGGTTGACGATGAGCGCCGCCTTGTTGACAACCACCTACAGGGAACACCGGGGGGGTGCAGGGTTAGTTCAGACAGAGTGCTTGGAAACCTTTTCACCCTTCATGCAGGCCAGAACGACCATGCAAGTCAATGTTGCCCATTATTGCTCTCCGTTAATGGGTATTTTGAGTATATTACATTCATTTCCAAGTACCGATCAATCTGAGACCTCAACGTCATTCATGCAAACTGTTTTGGGGTAAATAGACTTTGGTTTCATGCTATACGTGGTAGATTTAGTTGTCCGGGCGCTGCCTGTGTCGGCCTCCGCAGCTAAAATGCCCTTAGTGACACGCCCTCTTATGAGACCGGAAGCGTTACGTTTTTGCTTCCGCTGAAACCCATTACAACAGCATCTTTGTTAATATTCCAATATGTTTGGCTTTGATGAGTGGGGCAACAGGTGTCAGGGTTAGAGCAGATGAGATGCAGGAACCTTGCTTCGACAGAAAGATTGGACTAACGCAAGTCATATTGGGTAGCTGTCATTAGAGCAAAATCTATGACCATCTGCGTAGGTTGAGTCCAGGTGGTGTATAGTAAATACATTAGCTGCTGAAGGATGGTCGTCAGGGAGAATGCAATTGTACAGCCTTGGCAACAACAATTGGATTGTGTATAAAGTGAACTGGGATGGGCGCTAATCGATCATGAGCAATGGCATGCACATATTGACAGCTGGGATCAATGGGGCAGCCAGACAGTACACATGGAGATGTGTGCTGTAGGCCGACATTTATGGGCACCTTCAGACCTGGCAGCTAATCAGATAAAGCAAATCAGGCATTGACTCAGCACAGCACACCAAAAAGACAAACATGAGGCACTAACCTAACCTAGACACAAACACCCCGTGTGTGTGTGCTCTGTGACCCTAGATTAAAGTAATGTGCTTGAAAAGACTATATACACACACCACACTGTCATTCTTCTGAGGAGAGTTTTGTACTCGATTCCCAAAAGGTGGGCTTTTATTTGTCACATTCGTCACCTGATCTTCATCGTTGAGCAGTTTGGTGAGCTCCGGCACAGCCCGAGTGGCCAGTTCAGCGTCGTCCTGGTAGTTGATGAGGTGGATGATGGCCGTCTTGAGCATCTGCGACGGCTCTGCCAGGCGCTGCACGTTGGTCATCTGAGACGGGTCTGTCTGAGTGGACAAGATGGCCGTTCCCTCCACCAGGGTCTCTGGGAACATGGCAGCCCGTACCCGCTGGGCTCTGGTCAGGTTGTACTGGGACTCCAGGTCTGGTGAGGAAGGGCTAAGAGGTCAGGATGTCGTACCGGTAAAAGGTTTGGCAAGTTGTTGAGAAAACAAAACAAAAAGCAAAAATATATTTTAAAAAACAACAAAATAACTGCTCTTAAAATGTGCGTGTTTAGGTACCTTCCAACCCTTCCTGCTAGCTCTTTAAAAACTATTTTATAGTACAGTCAGCTACTGCAAGCCAATTGTAAGCCAATACACTTCAAATTCACCAAATATCTCCTTGCATTTCACTAGCTTGCAGTTTTGTGCTTGCTGACAAAAAAAAAAAAAAAAAAAAAAAATAAAAAAAAAATCGGTACTTCTACACAGCCCTGAATAGCAACACAAACAAAGCGGGAAACACAGCTCGCAATAAAATAGCTGCTTGCCTTCACAATGCATTTCGACGTGTGGGGGGGGGTATAGTTTGATTTGAGCTCGAAGTTAGCGAGCGCTCTGGAGAATGACCAACCCTGCCTTTAAGTGTAATACCTGGCTTGTCACCGGTAACCGTGGTGGTAAGTGTGTACTGCTTGCTGGCGCTGTAATCACCGCCATCTTCGTCTCTCACTGTGGTGGCCCCAGACTGGATGCCAGAGTCGTACGCGTACTGCCACTCCGCCACCTTCCTCATGCCATCGTGCTCTCCCACTAGGAAGGAATAGACGCACCAAGTATTTAATGGTGGGTCACACGCACACAATCATCATCATCATAATATTTTAAAAAGAAGGGAGCGTAATACATACATGAGTAAAGAGGAACACCGAAGTAAAATGAGGATGATAAAACAATATGTTTGGAACGAACAGAGGAACTCATTTGTTGCACACATCACTTACTTTGCATTGCCATCCTCACCTCCCGAGGTTTAACAACGACGGAGCAAACCTAAGACAAAGAAGAACGGGCGCATTATAGATATTCAGCACTTCAACCACTTCTAAGCCACACAGATGTTACGGCACTTCATTACTTTTCGGAATTGAACAAACATGACATGGCAGTGAGATCCCTCTACACTGTAAACACACCCTTGTGGTTGTGCGGTCAGCTTCAGCTTGTTGCCTTGTGGTAGTGTGTAATTCTGGTACACTGTATGTACACATTACAGAACATCAACAACAACGTCAATAAACTACTGACAGTATTCAAAGTGGGTTGGCGTTAATGTATTCTGTTTTACTTATACACAGAACAGACATGTAAGCACACTCCTACATTGTGCTATAGTGCCCCCAGAATAACTGGTTTAGACTAGATAGAAGCGCCTTGCTTAAACTGTTTTATGGTGCGATACAAACTCCTGTCACTTGTCGTCGAGGGTTAGCTACAAAAATGACAACACGCACGGAGAGCAGCTGTAGACTAGTGGCGGGTGGGGGAGGGGTGATAAACACAGAAAGAAAGATGGCTTCAGGACCGGAATGCCAGCCATTCAGTCTAGTTGACCTTTAACCCCAGCCTACACCCATACAGCCACGGGAGTGTATGCCTGCTGCTGACGCACCGTCGCAATCAGAAACCAGTTTGGTGGGTTTTGACTCCCTCCAGCAACTGTGCTCGGTTCCCCGTTTGTGTGTGAGCGCACAACTCCCTTACACACCCCCCGCGCTAAAAAACAAGGAGGGCAAATTCCCAGCAGTTTGATTCGTTTTCAAAAGTGACTGATCTACATGCTTTGGCAAGCTTGTCTCATTAAGTTGGTCTGAAGCAATCTGGCATTCTTTAACAGTCTGTTAGAAGGCTTGTTGGTTCAAGTTGGAGCCTGTAGGCCTAGTTTCCTCCCTACCTTCAGATCCAATCTCACTCCTACACTATCCTACTCCTCTTTCTCCCATTTGCTTAACATTAGACAGTAATGATATCAAAAGGCATTACATCATTGTGTAAGACTTTTCAAACCCCACACAGTCAAAGGTTTTATAATTAGTGTTAGCACAACTATTGGCGTGTGTCACACAAGGGCTGTTCCGTTATGTTGTCAGGTGTATTCCTCCCAAAAAACTGATGAATTGACATCACAATCTACTGTTTATAGTTCACGGTAGCGTGTTTATTGTCCCATCACATAGGGTGTAGTACACATACAAGATCAAATAAAAACTGCAGTATTGCATATATACACCATTATCCAGTATAAATGCATCAATGCATGCATGTCCGTACTTTTCCATATGAAACAATTGGCAGTTACAAAACACATGCAGGATATGCATGTTACATACACAACAACAATGTTGCAAGTGTACAGAATGTAATATTTTACAGATGTTTGTGGTGCCAAACTTTTTTGCATGGGCACATTATTGCCGTTGTGTGTGTGGGACACAAAATTCAAACATGGGAAACAGGACTGGTCATGCGCATGTGTGTGTGTGTGGGCAGGTTATGCATAAACATTCAGTAAAACTATTTGGATCGTCCTAAACAGCAGAGACAACTTGTTTCCAACAATGGAAAACCAATGTAGCAAAGGTTATACTCTTCAGCATAAGGAAGCTGTGCAACCGATCAACAATTTTTTGAACTACACACAATTATACAGTACACTTAGAGGTGGGCGGTATTTATACCAGACTGTAGTAACTGAAAACAACAAAAGGAAAAGAAATGCAATCCTTAAAAATGATAGCAAAACTTGGTATGCGGTTTCTGTCTTCCATCTTGTCTAAATACAAGTTGACACCAACACCCTGCATTACTAGCAGACATGTTGGCACAAAATGGACCACGCACAGGTTATTTGCTACCTTCAAAACTTGTCCACAAGCTTCAACAAAGTCACCCGCATTTGAGTTTTATACACACGCCACAATCTACAGTGTGTCACACTCACACCTTATTTCTAAAGGAGAACGCACACAGATTCTCAGTGGCACAGTGAAATTGGTACCACGCCCTAGTTTCACCTCTAGGGCTCAGCATAGGGGTGTGTATTTGTACTTATCTTTAAAATCCTATAGTCTATAATGTCTTTCACAACAGTGAGTGAGTGAATGAATGAATGAATGTTCCACCCAATGTGTACATGCATGTGAATACTACCATTGTCTGCCATTTCAATGTGTGTAGGTGCACTTTATTATTATTACTACTACTACTACTACTACGACAACTACACACAGACTAAGGCCTATCTACAGTAAATGTGCTAACGAGTGCATGGTTTCATTGTCTGGGCTGTCCATTTGCAAGGTCCCGTAAGGCCCCAACATGCCACAGTAACTCACATCTCACCTTTGTAAGGAACAGCAGATATGTGAGTCACTAGCAGCACACAATGTGCCCAGGGGGGTCATCCGTGACCTGGCCGAAAAAAAAAAAAACCCCAACATGGCCTGACTCCATCTACAAGGCCATTTTACAGGTAATACACCCAATTCGTCAAAGCGACTGTCACAAAAACAGACTAATCTATTAAATGTTTTCTTTTTCTATTCTTGCACAAGTTACGAGCTACCATGCAGGTTACAGGTGATACGAGCAAACACGTTATGGCACGTTAAAGAATGCTTTACATAACCTCCCCTACAAACTCAAGAGCTGAAAGGAATTATACGAAGACAATAATGCAAATCCATACAATATCTCAGTCAGCCATAAACAAAGGATAAATGGACATAATTGCCTATATGACAAATAGCTTTAGCAATGTAAATGTAACTGGTGGAACCATTAAATTACAGGTCAGCAGTGGCAGGTCCTTCCGGTTTGCAGGAATAAGGCAGCAGTATTTGTCCTCGTCGTCCAGGGTGAGGCAGTGGGTTCAGACAAGCAAAGCTGTGACACACCCCACCCGTCACCTGGGCAACAGAAACTCACGCAAATGTATGCTCTATAGCAGACACGTTATCTAAGGTCTTGAGCAATGTTCTATGTTTGCTGAATAGTCAGTTCCAGCTTGAGTTTCTGTCTCACTGTTTTTCATGTGGGCAAATTATTACACTGACCAACTCTAAACCCAACACCCACATACTTGAATGGGGATATGTTAGCCCTTATGTCCACTAGGTGACCTTGGCTACACCAGTATGTTGAGACCAGTTAGTTCAGTAAGAGAGCGCCCCACTATAGTGGCGTCTTGAAACACTGGTCAGAGTGGAGTTGAATCACACAGAATACATAAAATAAAAAAATGTAACTGAAGCTTATAACCTGAAAAGTATAAACTATTTTATTTGTACAGTAGAATACAATATAGTCACTGTACTGTAGGCCTGAGAGTAGGTGATGCCCACTTCTCCCCTGAATGTTGGTACAGTAGGGTTATCAGCTTTTAAAATGAACTTTGCCCTCGTCCCAGTCATGGTAATCATTACCACAGCCATTCTCCATTACTGTATGCATTGCTCTAAAACCACCTCACAGCCTCCTCCAGCTAATGATGCACTATAAGGCAACTGTGGATCACTGTTGAGTTGACTCGACTCAGGGGGCAATTCAGATACCACGTACAATGACACCAGAATGTGTCATCCTGCTGCTGTTGGCGCATGAATAGGAAAGTGGGGAGAGAGTTTAAATGTGTCTCGGCAAACCAGCGCTGAATGCTGGTGCGACATTCCACGCTAACTTGTTAGCTTCAATCTGTCTTGCGTTCATAAATACATTTTCATTATAATTCTCCCATTCATGACCCACAAACAAAAACTTTCCAGAGAGAAAATATTATACAGCTCTGGCAAATCCACTGCAGCAGTTTCTCTGGTTTTACCATTTCCACATTCATATTCATGTTATTTACTTTTTAACATTTATTTTTTAATTAATGTTCTTTTTACACATTTACAGTATATCTACATTATACATAACTATGCAGTAGTCTATTTAACTTTCTCCAGAGCTAAAGGTTCTCTGACCAAGGTGACGGTTCTTAAAAACATCTGAAATATGACCGCCATGCAGACTGAGGTCAGCTAGTTGTCATTTACAGATCGGGAGCAGCGGTTGCAACAGTGTCATGAGTTAACTCGACTGGTAGTGAGAATGAACAACCATATCCCAAACCCCCTCCATATCCCAACCCCCCACACACACACCCCCACAGGCATGTCAGACGGGGAGTGTCTCTACCTTGACATCAACATGGGTGCGGCAGTGTGTAGGTGTGTGTGTGTGCGCGCACGTGCGTGCTTGTAGAGGTCTTTTGCTGAACACACCTAATAGCCAGAGGGGGTTAACTGTAATATTCTTTTATTTCATTTCGCCAGTAGAGTGATTGTGCGTTGACATAGATACCATGAATCACTTAATCAATAGGAATCACCTAACAACAACCACTAACATGCTAGCCATCTTCCAAGAGGTCTCCTATGACAACGTGCACTTTTCCAGCGAGGCATGGGGGTGTAACACCCCTAGGACATTAGCCAGTGATTGTGTCTTTGCAAAGGTTGACACAGTCTTGCTGAGACACAAATAAATAAAATAAAAATTACAATAAAATAAAAATTCAAAATACTGTAGGTTTCTACTTTTGTTTGCTTCAGATTCTTCTGTTGGCCTACTGTCCCTTATTAAATTAAAATGCAATAATATTGTTAAGTCATTGTATTTTATTCAAAGCACGTAGCCAATTTCAAATATGGAGGATTGAGACAAGTAGCTAGTTTAAAATATGGAGGATTGAGACAACGCTTGAGCTATGAGTTATTATTCCCATTAATATTCTCTAATCTAGAGCAGCAAACACATGAACCCAGTCAGCAGTGTGATGGCAAACTGGTTTCAGCATGCAGAGGAGACACATATAAAGCAGATAATGCTCCATTACCACATATTTGTAAAGCTTCACTCCATCTGCACATGACCAGCCTGACATACAACATAGGCAACACACACAGACTCCACAAACTGTTTTCCCAGGTGCCTTTAACACAACATCCTCCACACACATTAAAGTGTGCTTGTAGGATGGGTCAAAAGTAGCGAGTTCCCTTTTAATATTTACTGCTCACTGTCTGTCCCCCTCCTCGGTCAGACAGCACATACAACCCCCACAAAAACACCACTTTCCTTATTTGTCCCTTGAGCACTACTCGTCCTAGCATTGGCTGTCATGGCAACGCCACGGAGGCCCCCCAATAGGGTCTAACTGGATAGCTGGCTTGGTATAAATCAATAAAAGCGGATGTGAAGCGATGCACAACTAATGGATCCATTGAGGTGGGCGTCAGGAAGTGGTCGTTATGATCGGACTGTGACTCAACAACACCATTATGCTACAGATGGTTGCTGTCCACAGTTTCTTCCAAAACGGCTACTGTCCCATTTGTGATTTTTAGAACAAACCCTGTATTGGCAAGCTAAACTATTGAATGTCTAAAGGTCAGGTTCAGAAGAAGGAAGGACTTCTTATCTACAGTATATACCGTAAAAGTTGGACATTCATTAATTCACTGGAGGAGGAAGTTGATCAAATCCAGACTGCTGCAAGGGGACACAAAAATCCCATGACCAACATCTCTGGCTGTGTGTAGTAAAGCATAGGGAACTACTGCATGCGATAGTGAGAGATGCACTAGAATTTAGGAGGGCTTAGGTGCAGAGATAACAGTCCTCCCAAGACACACATACCAATATTATATTCCGTCAGTTACTCTGTATATTAAAAAACGAAATTCTACTAGAATTAATCGATAGAATATACTGTACTTTCGGTAATTTCCAGAGCAAATTCTGAGCACACGAGTCATTAATTACAACAGATTTTACCATGTCCCCCGTGTTGACTCCTAATAAATCAATCAAGCACAAGAATGTGCAATGGTCACAGTTGTATTTTGATGCACTGTTTGAGGAGGTGAATAGGCCAGTGGTTCACAGTGTTTACTCCCGAGCGGATAGTGTCATGAAGAAAAAGGGAAATATGAGTTGTCTCGTGGGGAGATGGAGGGGAAAATAGGGTCAGATTCCATGGAGCTATAGGGCGCAGACAAATCTGTAGTACCCATATACTGTACCTTTTTTTCCAGAGAGAAGCAAACAGATGGCTGGATGGACACATTACACTTCAAAATAAATGTTTGCATGTTGTGGAAATCTATTGGTGAGAGAACAGTTCCCTGTAACGTACACAGTGGGTGGGTGTGTGCTAAGTGTGGTTGTAGGGATACATGCATGCATGCTTTACCTGAATATAGCATTGTATTAGGAATGGTACAGCAGTGTGACTTCATTGAAGGGACTTGAATATTTTATATGTTTTGTCATAAACGATTGAAAAAGAAACTAAAATGTTGATGTGAATTAGTTCAATGCTGTGTAATTCTCTTAAATATCTCCAGCTTGTTAACTTTTGATTGAATTAAGTCTGCTGTGGCTTTACTCAAAAAATAAAAACAATTCCACTTCTAGCCTGAGCAAATATTTTGGAGGCAGGATGTGTGCTTATTTAAAGGCCACATTTGGTTTGGAGAACTGACAGACTGACTGGAGTGAGTAACTAACTGAATGTTGTTTCAATTCTGAACTTCGAGGAACAATGCATTGTTCAATAAATGAGAAAGGGGCATCTCTGTCGTAACTCATGATGTTTTGGGAAACCAGAAATGTCACTGAACAACTTTTTGTGAACGAGTCTTTTGACCATATTTGTTGAACAGAGTGAAATGATCTGAATCTTTAAAGCAGAAAAAATAAGATTTAAATGTGCTACCTCTATTGAAAAGTACCCAATGACACTAGGCTAGATCTAGCTGGACACCTCGTATAAAAAATATTTTCAGGTGGCCAGCTGGACAGTTTTTTTGTATACAAACTTGCTTATTTTGTGCTGGCAAAGTAGAATGCCTTTGTTCACATTCTGTAGTTGAGGCTAGGAAGGAAGAGGATGGACAAAGTGCCTGATAGAGCACAGAGAGCCCCTGTGCCCCAGTTACTTTGTTAAAGGTTGAGAGGAAAGAGCAGCAGTATTGTCTCGACGACTGCTGTGACGTTGAATAGGAAACTAGGTCTCAAGTGTCCCCGCTGGATGCACCCGAAAGGCCGTGGGATTTCTAGACGGCTCCGTTTGTTTACAGGCCAAGTGCGCCTTGTTGAGTCTCTAAAGCCCCGTTTGCGGCCTGAGAGGCTAAGGTCTGGGAGCTAGCATGGCTACATGTGCCGCCTGTGAACTCTGAAGAGATGTGACAGTTGATTAATATTGTAAGGAGGGCTCAGACATGGTTTGGTCAGGGTGGGCGGTAGCAGGTGGAGGTCTGAAGGGAAGCTCAAGGGTTTACCAGTTATACGCTACAAAAGGTGTATTGCTCATCGTTATATTTCACTAATGCCACAGCAAAACTAAACTTAAATCAAATGAAATAAAATAGGCCTAATTAAAAGGATTGATCTTAGCCTAGGTATCAGTGAGTAATCTCACGTAAAGCACACAAGTCAAATATCTGTTGTGCCACACCCTGACATTCTCTTCCTCACCGGAGTGTACTAAACAGATGAGTAGGAGTTAGATCACAGAAAGTCACCACAGGACTCATTTGGACCAGTGTGCTCAGTATTACCACCCAGCAAACAGTTGAATACTTTGGCATTTGAATCAGAGGCCATTCGAGTTCACACACTCCCTAGTTATGCCATATGGAACTGCGCCAGTAATGAAAGAATATCAATGGTAATATATTCATGAGGAAACAGTAGGTTTCAGCTATTTCCAGAAGTCTGACAGCAGATATATAAAGGCTTTTGATAGGAGTTGACTGGGAAATAATAAGTTGGCAAGCAAGCAACACCCAAGTACAGGTGAAGTTGCATTGAGTAGGTAAGTAAGGTAAACTACTCTTATTCTACCTAGAGAACTGTCTGAAGTAAATGATTTATTCAGTGACTGTAATGTGAATCCAGCAGGCTTCAGCTGAGCAGTGCGTGGTCAGCTTTATGTCTAGACTTTTCATCTGCTACAGTAGATCAAAGTTTCTGAATACAGAAATCCAGTATTCAATTACAATTATTTGTAAAGAATCAAATTCTTTGCTAAAAAACAACAACACATTATCAATTAGCTGAGCAGCGACTATGGGAATATGTTTTTTATTAGAAGAAAAGCAGCTTGACGTAAAGAAGAACAAGAAACAGGCGTAAACGAAGAAAGACCAACTACAGCTAACATCATTCCATGAGGCAGATCCCTTTACACCCTGACAACTTGAGAGAGTAGCCTATACTGTATGTACGATGCCACGACACCACCATGCCCCCTTGACATCAACCACAAAGGACCCCGTCATGGCTGACCAGAGGCGGAAACCCTATCTGCCTGTGCACGGCCCAGTCTCATGTGAACAGTGCAACACACAGGCGTGCTGTTGTGCACAGACACAGACACGCATGTTGGCAGAAAGAGCAGGTCTCAGTGTGTGTAAGTGAGCCCATAGGAAAGTGTTCAGTCAGGCACCGCTGGACAGAGACGGGGGGGGGGGGGGGGGAGACAATAACACGGAATAAAACAAGATCAGGGAATTAATCAGGATGAATGTGTATGTGTGGATGGATTATGACCTGTGCCATCACTGCAAATCTACACTAAGCACGCAGGCATGCCACACACACACACACACACGCGCACACACACACTCACTCACTTCTCAGGGTCAAAGTGGAGCATATCTCCAGCCAGACTGCTGTCTACTACAGTGCTACATGGCCAGTGGCCATGTTTTCTGCCAGTGAGGCCTTATTACTGGCAGAAGGTTCTGGCGTACAGTCCAGCAACTGCTTTATTCACCCTGACACACACTCAGCCTGCCTGGCTGGCCTTTATGCTCTAGACTGTGAACAGTCGGAACCCCAAAGCCACTTGTTGACCATCATTCTAAGTGGTGACGGAAGGCATTGGTTATTTGTTTAAAAGAATTATGGGGGAATGTGGGTGTTATTTAATTAATGATGATGGGAAGGGTCATGAAGGAAGCTGAAAGTGAAAAACAAGATATTTAACTGTAATTCTACCCATGTCACGAACCCTTACTACAAATGACATGATCGCAAAAGAAATACCAATAAAAGTTATTTCTCTGGATGTACTCATAAAGTCAACTTGCATTGCTGCAGTATTCCAGTATAGGCAGGATTCCAAATCTTATACTGTAATGGTGGTGGGCTTATGCATTTAGGCAAATATAGGTCAAGATGAGCCATGTTCAGATTAGCAATAATATCACATCAGAGTAAGATTCAGCAACACCTGGAAAAATCAGGCATTATGCAACCAGGGTGGATGTGACAAGAAGTTGCGTCCTTGTTTACAACTCTCCCTAATTTAGTATCATAAATCAATGTTACCACACCCAAAAAGTGTTAATTGGGGTTGTTAATGCAATGGAGCAAGGGTGTACAAAAGGCCAGCCCTATAGTTTAGTTTTTGGTCGATTCGGGTTTTGGTCAGGCATATGTAGCCAACTATATAC
>JAODTR010015587.1:0-26515 GCA_025399935.1 Amblyopsis rosae
GTGATTGTTGATTAGATAATTGCATTAATGAGAAATTGAACAGGTGTTCCTAATAATCCTTTAGGTGAGTGTATATAGGCTATGTATAAGCCATCAGCTGAATGCCAGATGTGCATAATTAAAGTTTTTGTTATTTTTTTGATTGTTGTCAATACAGATGGACTCAATTCTCTACGCAGAGTTTTTGTCATGGAAGCAACAGCCTAGTCTAGACCGTTCCTCCCCTTTTATGAGTCGCATCTACAGGGAAGACATCGGACCCTGCCTCTCCTTCACAAGGTCTGAGGTGAGGATCTGGCTTCTTTACAGAAACAGTGGAATCCATTTTAGCATTCACTGCAGTTCAGTAATATTAATCTTTTTTTAAACCTCTTGTTTGGGCCGGTGCATTGTATGTAGGAGCAAAACATGTACTTTGACTCCAGTTGTGATGAAGTCCCTGTTAAAGTGGCTATATGTGACTTATATCACTAGATCTCAAACTAAAGCACACTGCCTCAGACCAACATTGTCTCACACACACATGCACACACGCACGCACGCACTAACGTGCACAACTTGCTGGCCAGTATGTACTAGGGCTGTGCTGAAAAAAATCAATGCCACAATCTGCCGCAATACGGTTTGCCACGATACTGTATATACAGCCCCTTAAAATCTATTTATTAAAAGAAAAACATTTTCACATGGAAAATGTGCAGATCAAGACATGGAATTGAAATCCATAATGTACAATAGAACTCAATAATTGTTTCACGTTTTAGAGATTTTAAATGTTCTTACATTTCTACACATTTCCTTCTGCTTCTATAGCTGTCACCGTAAAGCAGTGTTCAGTGATTAACTGTAAGAAGTTTATATGCAATTTATTTTCATATAATGTTATGGCATCTACATTTCAGTTCAGTGTGTTCAATGACCAATGTGCAAATACCATAATAATGGAAATATATAATTTAATAGTTTTGACTCAGCGTGTCCGAGTTATCATTCTGTTAATTTATCTATATATTGAGGTACATATTACTCTGGTAGTACACCAGCAAATTGTATTTTAAGCTCTAAATGTTCTGCAAATTGAGTATTGCAATATGTATTCTGTCGTAATGTATCGTATCGCGACCCATGAATAGTGACACGTATTGTACTGCGAGGTCCTTGGCAATACCCAGCCCTAGGAAGTGCAGAGGGTTTTGGACTACAACACACTATATCTAATGTACTAACTAACATTGCATTACATGTAATGGATGTTAGTACGTTAGTTGTTAGCTACTATATTAATGTATATAGCACTCTTTAAGAGGAACAATGCAGTAAAAGTTGCATCTGCATTCTGTTTTGATGACTGATATTTGACACAGTGTTTGTCTTTCCTCTCCATCTTGAGCCCAGCTTTCTCAGTCAGTGCAGAGTGCAGTGGAAAACAACTCTCTGACCATAGAGCCTGTGGCCATGTCCACCTTACCCTTGGTCAAGGCCTCAGCTGTAGAGTGCGGAGGGCCAAGGTGAGTTTCTTCTCTCACTGCTTCCATCATCCTACAGACAGCTCATTGCACAGGTCAACAATGCAAACTTCCTCTATATGTAGTTACTGTCCCTCAGTGATTCCACTGTTTTGCCTTAATTGAGAAACATGCTGTCTAGCCATGTATCTGGTAACCTGGTTTAATCAAAGAGCACTCTAATCACTGACTGATCTTTAAAACACATCTTTTTTCAGTGGCTTTAGGGCAGCAGTAGAGACGTAAGTCCTTCCAGGAACCAATCATGTTTACATGTCACTAACAGAAATAAGCATGTTAAGAATATTCCCCATCCAGGCCCCATTAAAAAGAAATGTATATATTAGTAATTAGATTGCTTTAATCTTTCAAAAATTGAGAGAAATGCTTTAAAAACATTGAATGATAACAACGGGGTTCTGCATGATTCTGGATATCAACACAAGCTATAACCTTCCTCTCCCGCTGACTAACTCATTAATCATTCACTGTCAGCTGTCACTGTGCTCTCACATTTTCTATACCCAACATATTCCTGTACATTCTCCAGATGATAATACATGTAATACTTGTAACGTCCTAGTGTCTGTAACATTTGGAGTTGTAGCATAACAGTATCACTGTGGTGTGCAGTGATGTGACAACAACTATAATTTCCTTATAGCCAATCACTGCCTTGCAGGAAGTGCGCACTGAGTGGCATGTCTCGTCTTTGCCGGCATCGCATTAAACTTGGTGATAAGGAAAGCTACTATTACATCTCTCCTTCCAGTCGAGCACGGGTAACTATCACTTTGTTCACTAGAGGATACCGTGTGTAGTCCAGTGTGTTGCTGGTGCCATTTGACCATGCCCATTTTCCCCTCCATCCAGATTACTGCTGTGTGCAATTTCTTTACCTATATCAGATATATTCAGCAGGGGCTTGTTAAAAATGATGGTAAGTTAGGACACATCTAGTTATATTTGTGTGCATGGTGTTACATTAATGTAGTGCACTGACAACAGGCTTTTATCCAGCACATTAACATTCTGCACCTTGTCTTGGGCCCTTATCAAGTGGAGCAGATGTTTTGGGAAGTCCTGCGTCTTCGCAGGGAGATGATCGTGGCCAAGTTGGGCTTCTACCTTACTGACCAGGGCTAGAAGAGCCCAGTCCACACGTCTCACAATGTAACAGTAGAGGTCAACTCGGTAGGGAAGTGGAACATTCATTTGCAGCATATTTGGCAACTGTGGGCAGGGCTTAAGAGTTACATAAGTAAAGCTATACCCTTTGCAAGCTTGTTTTCATGATAAAAAAAAAGTAATCACTTCATTCATTTTGCCCATATTGTTTTGTCCATCGATAACCATATTTACACAACAAATCACATTTTGTGATCATAGCATCAACCAAATCTAATTTTGCTGCACCCGAACTTCAACAATAGGATTTGTACTTCTGGAACCCTATGCGCCGCACATTTTTGAGAGAGAGAGAGAGAGCCTTTACATTATATTGGCTGTCCTATGAGATCATATGGACATTTAATATGTCCTTGTGAATTCTGAAACCCCAATTGGAAGTTTCTCAAATTGACATAAAAAAAAAATTTGTGTGCAAAACTATACACTACTGAACACAACTATAGACATAAACTGGTCTAAATTGGTACTTCAGGGATTTTTTTTTTGGTTTGAAGGAAAATAATATAATAAAATTACTGCATAAGGACTCTTTCCTCAAAAGAACAATGTTTTAGAGTCTATATAGGTTGAATCCTGACCTATTCTATTGCACTCGATATTGTAGATAAATTGTATGGTCCGCACAAATGAAGCAGATGGATTATAGAAATTTCTTACTTTTTGTAGAAAATGGCTTCCTGTTAGCATTATCTGTACCTATTAAATGCATATGATTAATTGATGAAATACCTATAATGAATGTGTATTATACTGTACGGTCTTAAAATACAAACGGCTTCAATATTGCAATGCACATGGCCATTGCAATGTTAGCTTTGCACTTCTGTTGTGTGCGTGCAATTAATTACTTTGCATGAATGCCATACATATAATGGCCTTAATCCAATATATTGTCTGTAAATCCTGTTGAGTTAATGTGAAACGAAGGACTTTTTTTTAAGGAAAATAAGCATTTTCTGTACAGTATATACTTGCTTGTTAACCTTTTCAAGGACTTTGAAATGCCTAATCTGTGTCCTGACCTAATCCTGTCATGCAATATACACTCCATTAAAGGAACGGTAACACACCACAGCAGCCTTATCAAGTCACCTTCTGTGTGTGATAAACAAAATATTGCATTGCCCTGGTCGCTGACAAATGGATGCACTTGTGTAATAATCATAACTCTTTTTAGTCATTAAGTGTGGGTAGAACCAGGTAAGACTATTTTCATCACCAACTTAATACCAAAAAGTTGGGCTTGGCATTCACACCCATAGTTTAGTCACCAACAGGTTTGTGATGTCTTTAAGTTTTGATGAAACGAGCATTATAAAAAAGTACTTTATTCAGTCTATTCAGAAGGCTTGCCAAGATCGTTTCTTTTCATGTAGGTACAGTTCCATTGATACTGATATAACCAAAAAAAAAAGTAATTCATTTTATTTATTTCTCAACTGTCTTAAATAACATTCAGTAATAAAACATGACCATCTAAATTTAAAATGCATACTGTAGACTAAGGAATCACAATTATTTTAAAAAGAAATATTTGAAACACTAATAAAAGCGAATATGCATTTTTTAACTGTCCCTTTGGCAACAACCGCCGTTCACCAACTCTTGTTTCATTGGGAAATATCTGAAAGGGGGGAAAAAAATCTGACATGTATTTTTTACATTTTGACATTTGTAACGCTGGTGCTCTTTGACAAGATTGCTAGGGCTAACAAAACAATGAAGTGAATCCCATATTGAATTATTAAATGAATTCAATGAGTTGCCACTCATTATTTGCAGTTGATCATTTACTATTTCAAAGCATTAGGTCTTACATGGCATCACTAAACAATGAGTTACCTTCTGTAACAGATCATTATGGTAACCATCAGGACTACTATCCCCAACACAGCTGTAACTGCACTGACAACTGAGACTGTGGGCAGCGAGGAGTGGTCTGTGTGAAGAGAAAACATTTAGCATTGACCTTGATTGGACAAGTTAACATTGTAGCTTGTTCAATGCATTGGAACCGGAGTATTGGCAAACAAAACTAAAACCCACCTGTACAAATAAAAGAACCTGGTATGTTGAGGCACTCCATATTTTGGGGGCAAGGCAACATCTGTACCTCACATTCATTAATATCTGCAACATTCAGGTATGAACATAGATTTTAGTGCTGCACATGATATCCAGAATTCTGGGATTTGAATTAAAGCCCCTAGGAACCAACACACTTAAGTTACACAGGACATTCACTCTTCACTTTTAATGTTAATGAACCATGACTCCATTATTACACGTTAAACTATTCATCATCATAATATAATCAAAGAAACGTGTCCTACACACAGTCTTACACATTTAATGCATTTATTTAGTATGTTTAATGCCTTTGTCATATTTGTCATCAGCACCAACAAGCGTATGTGGGCACCAATAAACTAATTGTATAGTCAAAAAAGAATATTCATTATGTTAATAACATTTAGAATAGATGAATAAGGAAATAATGGTATCAAAACTGACACAGGAAGATGTCAATAAGGAGGGTCTGCCCACACTCATTCATGCACACAGTCCTGAGAGCTGACCAGCCAAACTACTACCAAACACCAGTACGGGTGCACAGGGGCTTTAAAGATGGTATCACCTTGACAAGTAGGGGGTGCTGGGCTCCACTGGTAGCTGCCTTGATCACAGGAAACAGAAGACGACCCAAGCAGCGTGAAGCCAGAGTTACACTGGTACAGGATCTTTGAGTCACACAGCACAGAGTAGCCAGACTGTATTCTGGGTATTGGTCCACAGTTAGGATCTGATAAAAACACAACTCACATATTGGTTTGTCATACCTGCTATTATTATATTAAGTAACCAGGCCCAGAAAGTAAACTCCTTAAAGTATTTGCCCCAACCACAGCTCTCCAGCATTAGTCAAATTAACTGGTTTATTGGTGGGTTTGAACAAACAGCTGGTTAACACCTGCAACTGACTGAAAACCCTTGTTTGGATGGAGCTACATTCTGCATAAGTGAACCGTTTCTGTTGTCCAGGGCATTTCTTTACCCGTTTCCGGTTCCTTCCAGGGGCTGAGGTCCACGTGGGGGATGAGGGGGTGGGAGCAGGTCAGCATGTCCTCTGCACTCTCGGTGCGAGAGAACGGGTCTGCGGGCACGTGTGTGATGTGGCTGTTGTCACAGATAATGCGGGAGAGAGACACAGTGCGGAGGTGTTTCCTCTGGATGCCGGTGAATACCCCATCTCTCTCCCACCAGAACCTTGGAGACAAACACTGATGTCAGGCCAGGCCAATTGGTTCCAAACCACGGTTGAAACGAGTAAGGTGCTGAAAAATGTTGAAACCCTCCTCATGCTCAAATTTTATTTATTTACCAATAAATCTATACCAAACTTAAAGGCAGTGTTAGTCATTCTTGAGAACGCTTGCGATCTTCAAGCTAAAATTAAAACAAGCTCCCTCGGCTCCCAAATCTTTACGCATGATCCCTATATAGGTTTACTTTTAACAGCATGTACAGTGTAAAGAAAACCATAAACCACCATTAGCCACCAAACAAAACAAAATGCACATTTTAAAACTTATATTAAAACTATACATTATAAATATGTATTTGATAAAAATCATATCAAACATCTTGGGACCTGACCTGTAATTTGACCATGTCTTTTTTCCCCACTGTATACAATATCACACTATAATAAAGAATACAATAAATTATTATTATGTTAATTTACCTGTCCCCATCTCTTAGTACTCTGAACTGCCTGGCCAAAAGGCAGGAGAGCAGTGGTCCGACACGACCCTCTGGTAGAGCAGGCTCAGAGATGGCCCCCACCCAGACGTCAATGTTGTGGGGCGTCCCATACAGGACAAGGAACTTGTGAGCCAATGTGAGGTTTCCCAGGATATCAGCCAGGTCAGATGTTGTGTTAGGAACAGAGAGGTCACAATGTCTTCGCCAGGAACTGTATCCTGGTCACGTAAAGGTGCATTAATGGCAGGAAGGAAGCACAATTCTTCAATTACTGTATCCAGGTAGGATAAAAAGGCAAACTGTGATTTGATGTAGGTTTTAAAATGTAATGGCCTTTCTCCCCATAACTAATTACACTAAATTATAATAATATAGACAAATGCAACAATGACTCCTTTTCTACAATTATTAAGAATAATGTATGTTAATATGCCAAATAACAATATTAGTGAGCACAGAAAATGATGCTTTGTGGTGAGTGTAACTAATGTCCTTAGAGGCTAGTTAGCTAGCTAGCTAGCTAGTTAGTTCGCTAGCTAGTACCAGGCAGGCCATGATCGCGGCCCCTCTGAAGGTTGAGGGCCCCGAGGTCCAGAGGCAATCCTCCCTGTGCCTGAAACAGCCTCTCCGTGAGCTCCTCCACCATCATCTGGCCTGCCGTCTGGAGCTTGGCTGGAGACAGCAGCAGACCACGCAGCACAGGGTCGATGCCACCTAGCAACACGAAACACATCAGACAGAGCCCAATGAAGGTTGAAAAGACCTCTGTGGCAGCGTGCCTGTGCTTTACCTTCCTGTACAACCCTCCAGGAAGCGAAGAGGGAATGGTGCAGAGGGAGAGGACGGTGCTGGGGGTTGCTGGTGTACCCTGGCCCCAGCCGGGCCACTACAGGCTGCACTGTCACGTGGGCAAAGCGAAAGGCAGCAGCAGCAAAGATGTTGGCAATGCCAGGATCCACTTCAGGCTTGTAGCCCTCATATGGAGGTATTAGACGCGAAGTGGCGTCGTCTCCTAAGACCCGTGGTACATAGTGGTCCCATGTAAGGATCTGGAAAGGTTAGCATGTAGGTTAGCTAGTAGCTGAGAAGATGGAGGGGCGCTGAATCAGAATGTTCAAGGTGCTACAGTGTATAGCCTTCTAGTTTCAGTCATTTTGGCTAAACTCACAACCATGTGCAGAGCATGGGAGAATGAGAGTTGATTATTAACTTATTTAGCCTATCCGCTCTGGTGGGCAAAGCACCAATGTTCCATATAGCCTACTGGAAGTATTGCACCTATATAAACTTAGAATTACGAATAAAATGGATGGGCATTCGAAAAAATGAATTCTTGCATCATCTTGCTTTAACTTAATTTTAACTGAAAAAGTCATAGTATGTTACTTGAAATGTGTGTAGTGTCTCTTTAGTGACCACTTGGGGCAGAGCTGTGAAAAGACAGGTCCAAGCACCACTTTCACACTTCTGTAGTATAAAGTAGCAGTACTGCTCAGGGATTTCATAGCAAATGGAGGTCGTTCTGAGGTTAGGCTTACCTGATGGATGGCTCCCATGATCTTCCGGGCCTCTTGATAAAGCGTGTCAGGGCTCCAGTGTGGGTTGAGCAGATGCAGCTCGTTCACCAGTCGATTGTGTTCTCTCAGAAAAAGCGTGTGTAGTGCAATCATCCCCAGATGTTCGTTGGCTCTGGAATCACCTGAATAAACACTGGTCATCAACAGTCGACTCATTTAACTCAAGTTCTTTTTTACATGTATTTGTCTCAAATTGTGTAATTATTCCACATACATAAATGAAACATTTCAGTAAAACCTAATTTTCATTAGAAATTATTAGACATAATTACATAATCAATTGTTGTTTTATTCAAATTCTAGTAAGACCGTTTGTTTTAGTTGTTCACCCAGCATAAAAAGCACATCTTAAATGTAGACAGCTACGTTGCACACAGGTACGTTTTGATTTATTTGTGTTTCTCACCAGCATGGAAACAGGAAGTAGTATTTCCCAGCTGCGTGGAGCCGTCAGGGGCCCCTGACACAGTGGTGTTTTCTCCTTTACGGGGGCCACAGGGGTCCAGGTGAGCCTGCAGACGCGGTAGGAAGGGCAGGTAGGCCAGGCCTCGGTCTGTGTGGAGGGGGTTGGTGGCCATGAGGCCCAGAGGGGAGGAGTGGTCACGCAGAGCTGACGCCAGGCTGGCCGAGCTCCCGTACACCATGCTGGCGTCCACGAATGACGTGATGGCGTTCAGCTGCTCTCGCTGGCGACGAGGTATGGTTCCGCCGCAGACACAGCTCGGGGCGGAGCGGAAGAACGGCATGCAGCTCTGGATGCCACTGCGTGGATCTGACGGTGGGATCTGGAAGTAAGTCCATTTGTGTTTCTCCATTATTGTTGGCACAACATTCAGGTTGTTTTGTTATTGTTCTCGTTAGCATAGCTTTACACGCTGTGAAATAAACTGGATTCATTTAAACTGTAAAGCTTTGACAAGAATGTTTACTGTAAAATCTTCAAGAGATATCTAATACATTACTAGTAGCTCTCATTTGACCATATACTGTAGCATGGTACAGCCTGCGAGTAGTGAGAAAGAAGAAATAGTATATTTGGCCTGGACCAGCTCAATCCCAAAACCCACCTGTATAGGGAAGCAGGGACTATCTCGGCTGCAGGTGCGAGCGCAGTCAGCTCCAGTCTTGAATGCGGCAGTGCTGGGGCTCTGCGGAGTCAGGGCTAGATCATGGTCTATCCACTGGCCCCATTCCACCAACAAATGGGAGAGGTGAGAGTCCAGAGAGATGTTGTCATTGTGGGTGTACAACACCTGCTGGGATACTAGTCGAACCTGCGGAATATGCAAAGCCAGGTTACAGCTGTTTGCAGCAGGAGGCTGTTTGTGAATAACCCACAGATTGTGGCTCTTACCGGAGGTAGGCTGTAATTGTGGTACATAAGCTCTGGATCCCAGCCTCTGGGAATTCCTCTGGCATCTTCATATTCTGGAGGCAGCCAGCGGGAATAGGGAATATTTGCAGCTCCCCATTTGGGATGCTGTCTAAATAGAGTAATGGCAGGTCAAACTGCAGTTGCAGAAGAAATACATTTGAGTTGTTTAGCAGGTGCTGTTTGGCCAAGGGAACAGTATCGATGTTTAGGTTTTAGGCATCCGGTGCAAGGAAACATTTCCGCTATGACCCTTCCAGACCATAGGCTATCCTGCTCACATTATTACGGTGCTCTGACCTGTTGTTGCAGTCCCCTGTGACAGATCTGTATCTCTCCGACAGACAGTCAGACTGACACTGAGGTGTTTGCAGCTCAGAGTAGCAGCCTGTCACCTGTAGCAGTGTATCCATGTCCTCTTCACTCAAAAGCTTTTCTGAGACGCGTGAGCAGAAATAACACGTTAAATAGTAGTATGTAACTCATTGGGTTTAACTCACCTTGAAATACCAAATTATGAGGCTTTGCGAGAGCTACTCTGTGTTAGAAAGACTAACGTGTGTTGTTGACAAATTCTCTGTGAAACCCTAGACACACCCATCGTGTGCTCCAAGAGTATAACTGATTAATTAACCAATGATACTAAGAATTATACAATGCTAGTAGACTCAAGACAAACATTTTCCAGTACCATTAGGGTTTGGCTGAGCCATATTGTGAGTGTACACCATCTCTCTGATCAGCTCTACTGTGTTGTCCAACAGCTCAGCAGCCCGTATGTGACTTCTGGTCCTGGGTCCCGTCTGCTTAAACTGGGCTAGGAGATCACTAGGTCGCAGAGCTCCCTCAGATAGAGATGTTTTCACTCTGGAAAACAAGGTGGTAAGAGCTTTGTACATACTTTCACATTGATCAATGTCACTTCGCTTGATCTTACATCCACAACGTACAATGAATCACTGGTAGATCATTATTTACCGTTCACTTGAGTGGGTATAAGCAGCATCTGTCAGTTCAATAGCTCTTTGAAGAGCTTCCTGTAGAAATGCAGAGCCCAGGTACACAGTATCTGAGATTGAGACAAAAAGTGTTTCATTTTACTGTGCAGAAAAGTGCAGATTGAATTATCTGACTAAAATATCAATGAACACAAATAATACCTGTGGTATTGTAGAATATCTTGTTGAGTGAAACAGTTCCACGAAGAGACATCAGTAGAGTCAGACCAAACATTGAAAGGGACACCTGAAACAAGAATCATTTAGCCATAAAACACCACAATATGTCCATTGTTTTATCTAAATAAAGTGACTAAGTGTACTTACCATGAGTGCTGTAGGTCTCTAAAACCTGTTATACCATGGGAAAATAACTGATGACACTAAGTTTATATCAATGTTATTGTAGCAGTGCTTTCCTGTACAAACCAATAGTCATCTTCAGAGGCAAAGGGCGGCAGTGCGTCTTCTGCCCTGAGCATCAAAACTGGCATTTATACACTGGCAATGTAGCCAACAGGTATGTGCAGAATCCTCTTATCGTTCTCATTGGTGACAGCACCCAACATCAAACGCTGGTCATGCTGAATCAACCTTATAACATTTCAAATCTCATTTTTACTTCTGCCTTCACATTATCAGAAGAAATAAAACCCACTGCAGTGTGAGATTTAAGTATTTCAATGAAACACATTGGTTAATTGTGTGTAATAAAACATATCAATCTAAGGTTAAAAATATGCAGCATTTTGATATAATCAAAATGGTTACAGTAACATCAACACTATATGACATCACACATTGTATACACACACACACAATACACATTCATTGAAGAAAAAAAATCAAAGCCAGTTGAACTAACTGATGTATTCAACTAACAGTCAGATGAGCACTCAAAAGTAATGGAACACACATTTCAACATTGTGACTATTTTAATTAAGTGCGTCATTGTCTTTGGCAGCCTATAATCTGATTGTCATTATGCCAGAGCGTCCAATGACACAGACAGGTGGGCTAAATATGAGGGATGAGCGATAGGAGATGAAGGAACAGAAGGGATTAGGGGAATTTCTCAAGTGAAATGTGTTTGAGAGCCCTACATTAAGTAGCAGATGGAAAGGTTGAAGTAGCCACGGGATTAAATAAATGCTGCATAGCTTGGCTCATTTCAATGTTAAAATACTTTTAAGACATGGTATAGAGCGAGAACACCTAAACTCGCTCTCCCTTTGATGTTCCAGGTGTAAGATACAATCATCTGAGTCAACAGTGACATGTCAGTGTTATTAATATTATCTCTGTAGAAGTCTTCTTCTGCTAATAGAGAGAAATAAATATATACAGATTTTACTAAAATGTCTTTTCACATCAAACTATATTAGAATATGTTTTAATATGGCCATATTAGTAAAAAAAAAAAGTGATAACCAAATCTAGATGAAAATGGCATAAATAAAATACATGTTTGGTGTACATTTCTATCACATTAATATTACATGGATACTGTTTTTGGATATGTATTTCCTTTGGTCATTGACAGGCTACAAGCTAATAAATACAAATAATCACAGAGATGTAAATTATGTAAATGATCTTGCAATGCAAATAATTTGTCAATAATCTATATATTTACAAATAAATTGAATTATGTAGTCAGCAAAGCATGTTACATTTCAACAGCAGCTAATAGGCAGATCCACATAAACACTGAATATACTTTTTGGCGTGAGAATGCAGATCGCAATATCGTTGTCGTGGTTAGGCATGCTGAGACCACAGGAACCGGTCACAGCGCTCCAGCATGGTCTGAATCACAGCTCTGGAACCAAACAAGATGGAATTACATACCATTACAAACTAAAAGGAAACATGGATCCACTTCCCTGTACAATGCTAAACGTATGAATGGCAATGGGGTGTAACCCACAAGCACAAAAGGTGTACTTCATAGCTCCACATGTCGGTATCAAGCAACATGGCCCACCTCTGCCTCCTCTCAGCCACTCTCAGCAGCTCACACACCAGCTGGGAGTGGGGTGTAAGGACCAGCTGCACCCCACTCTCTTCCACGGCGGCCAACGCGCGGTCTGGTCCCACAGCCTGAGCCAGCCTCAAGGTCAGGGTCTCTGGGCTGATCTGGCGGCTGCAATCTGCCGAACCGTTGGTCGGGCCGCTCCCGTTGGATGCCACGGCCGGCTCTGACACCCCACTGCACCGCTGAGACATCTGGATCAGGAGCTTCCACTCATCCAGCGTCTGGGGCACAACACCTAACACGGAAATGACAGCATTTAAAATGGACGCGCTTTGAAATGCTCAGCGATCTTGGCTTTTTCAAGCCGCTGGCATTACCGTGAGACTCCTCGAGCAGGCTAATGTCATCCAGGTGGACGACGGTGGAGAAAGCCTCTGTGCGACGTTGCAGCTCACAGCACAAGTAAAGGTAACCGCTCCAGTATCTGTAAAGAGTGTCCAGACATACATTTTCCAATACGGTTTTACATGCTGCAATACGTTTTCTGCTATATCTAGCCTACATCGAAACAATAGTCTCCTGAAAATTATCCATTCTAACTTAGAAAGCGGCAATGGAAGAAACGTAACTCGGATCGCGTCGTCACGTGTATTGTGCGAAGAGGGCAGGACTCAGAAACATGGCACGTCAGTACGTCAGTTCTATATTCAGTACTCTGTCGTTCTACAGTATATCGTGTATATAGATTCACTGTAGCATACTGTGTGTTGATCTATGCAAACGCATCAACCGAATCTCCCTGCAGGACATCCAATGGAGTGTAGAATGAAATGTGGTAATATACTGATGAGACCACTGAAAGAGCAGCAAACAGTTATACGCATGGCTAACAGTCAGGGTTTCTAACCACTAGGCTTTGTAAGCCAAACAGCTAGTAGTACCCGTAGTTGCGACAGGTCTCTGCCATCTTCTGCTTGGAGGACAGGTCAGCTGGCAGACGGATGAGGAGAGACAGGAGGCGTCCATAACCCCAGGTGAAATAGTGTGAATGCCACCTGCCACCATAGAGTCCCACACCGCATGAGAATGGCCAAACTAACAACAAAAGATACACAGTAGTACAAGACGCCAGGCAGCAGCAGACCTGGGTTGTCCATCGCCTGCTAGGGTGTCCGATCGTTGAGGAGCATCATGGGTAAGAGCTAGCTCCAACCAATCTTGTCTCAGTGTTTCAGGTTGAAGAAGGGAGCCCAAAAAGGACAATCTATGTGACGATATAAAGGAACGTTTGAGAAGGAACTGCAGTCTGGTCATAATGACGAAATCAATCACTGAATGTCGTTTTACCTTTGGTCCTCTGCCCGTGATTGGACCAAGTTGTCAAGGTACGGCAGGAGGTGGCTTTGCCGAGTCATGAGCCTTACATCGGCAGGAGTGATGGTAGGATAGAACTGAGAGAAGGCGCGTACAGCCACTCCACCGTGCTTCTCGTACAGCCTGCACAATAACAAAGCCACGTCTCTACGCCGCACGACCAATGGTTCATGAGGCCCGGTGGGAACACGGCACTGACCTGTGTAAGTGAGCGAGGAGCTCGGGAGCGCTCCACGGCTGCAGCTCTCTGAGGCTGCGCAGTGACTTCAGCAAGTCACCTTTCTGAATCACGTCGACGACCTTAGAAGACTGTGTGAGCTCTGTGGAGACACAAAGCTGTCACTAATGTTTGTACACATATGGATTATGCCATTGGAGAGTGGGGCCTTATCCCTACTTAAGAGAACCCTTTTGATTTGGGTCTGATAGCAGCATTACAAAAGCATTTTGGTTTGTATTCCACCCTGTTTATCCACCTACAGCTCTAAGGTTCATATCATCCTCTACATATTTTGTAGATGGACAGCTGTGCTCCTAGAATCAACAATTAGCTGAAATGCAGCGACTGATACCGTTGTTACAATGCAACTGAGGAATGCATACATTTAGCCGATTGTTTATTTAAATTCATACAGAAAGGTGTGCTATGCTAATAATAACCGCTAGCTAGCGTCTCACCTAGCATGGCCTTGATGAAGGAGCTGTGCACAGTAGGCTGATCCTGCCAACACTGGAGGCAGAGTGTTCTCACACGCCTCTGGTCCAGCAGGAAGAAGTATCGACACAGGAAGGTTGTGACGCCCAGGGCTCTGGCTTCTCCCTGATCCACCCACTTATTGAAGCAGCTCAGCTCCAGGTACAACGAGGCCAGCTGGCTCAGGTCTGACAGCATATCTGAGGGCAAAGGTTTAGGGGATGCCACTCGTACCGGCTCCAGAGGGGTACCGCTTGAAACCAGAGGGTTGTCCTCACTGGACATGAGGGCTGCTTCACCGAGGTTCTCTTTCTGCTGACGCTCTGAATCATTTCCCTTCTGCTTGACGTCACTTGTGGTGTGTTCCTCCGACGAGCTGGTAGATGGCAGGGACTGATCCGGGACGCCTCTTGGACAGTCTTGTCCATCAGCATTTAAATGGCACACGTGAGTTGAACTACAGTCCTCAGGACCAAGAGTTCTCTCCAGCGCTGGTAGCCACTGCTGCAGGGCTTCCTGGAGGCACACTGGATCCAATAGGACGAAATGATCTTGGATCTGGGAGCTGAAGGCAGGGAATTATGACTTGATAGCAGAAAATCATTCAACAACTGTAGTTGGAAAAAAAAATCTATGATAAAATAACACTTACATAGCTCGCTCTGCAGCTATTTGAAGCTCCTGCAGGTCACCCTCTGTATTGGGCATTTCTGCATAAGCCCTGTGTAATATACACAGGGTCAGGTGGTGCATGACAAATACTGTATCATGTAGTTTACTACATTTTAAATGTTTCACAATATTCAATGGTATATAGGGCAAGTGGTAATTACCACCCACAGGCCAATATTATAATAGAGAAAAAGAATGATGACTCCCTCATAGGGAAGTATTGAATATCAAGAAATGTAGTTCATTCCAGTTTCTATATTTGATTATTTCTATACAGTATATTCTCTATAGTATCAAGTATATTCACACTGTACAATACTTTACACATGGAATGACTAAGCTACCTTTACAAATCACTACTCACTTGTTTTCTGCATCATCTGGAGATGGAGCAGAGGGCAGCACTTCCACCTGTCCACCGTCCCTAGGGTCAGGCCTCCAAAGGTCAGAGTTCATCTGGAGGGTATTAATCTTCTCTGTCGTCTTCTTAACAAAACTTGAGACACTGGACACAAAGGCACGAGTGAAAACAAACAAAAATTCACACCGTGTTTCCTAAGAGAGGCAAGCCACTCTGCAAGCATGTACAAATAGTATCAAGCACATCCACAATCATGAAGAAAAATATCCATAGGTGTCAACATGAGTCTACCACGGAAAGAGGAACGAACCCCGAGAGAGAGAGATGCACTTCTTCTTCACATCTATAAATAGAATGTGTGTAGTGCTTTCACTTCCCAGCACGAGAGCACAATGCCCCCATAATCTCACCAACATAAACACAATCTCTCCCATGTAAAGCATGCCTGGGGACTCTCACTAGACTCCTCGTTCAGTTTACAGTGGTTCACCTGTCTTTGACGGCCTGCAGTGCGATGCGGGGGGGGTTGGTGCGGAATGAGAGGGGGAGGTGGAAGTGCAGGCTGGGCTCGGCGCGCTCACCCTCCGCGCGCTCGCCGCTCTGGGGATCTGAGTGAGGATGAAGATGGATGGAGTACTGGGTAGGCGCATGACAGACACAGAGGGGCGCGCAGCAAGCGGCTGGCTGCACATTCACGATACAAAGAACATAGTGATATGTGCACAATGCACTGGAGAGGTGACGACAACAATAACAGTGCTGCAATGTGATGGCGAGTGTTCATAATGCCAATTGTTCTCTACACTATTCAAACCCCCTCTACCCTTATCCATGCTCACATCCAGCCCTTCTGTAGCCCTTCGTCCTACAGCCACAAGCACGCGTCGTTTAGAGCTGCGTTTCCAAACTCTGCGCTCTACCGAGCGAGTTACCATGGTCCGCCTGGTCCTCCTGCCCGAACTCCTTGAGCCGCTCCTCCTCTGACATGGACTGGTTTGCCAGGGAGCCCGCTTCGTCATCCGACTGGCTCCCTCTGCGGCTGATGACGCGATAGATGCCGCAATCCAGCACGTTGAAGCTCTCCTGGGGGACGGCGGAGAGCATCAACACCGTCTCTCTCTACACAGCTGCCGTGTTAGCGTGGGGGAGACGGGGTCGCAAGGATGACGACCGACCGTCGCACTCACGTGGGAGGAGATGCTGCTCCTGCGGCTGCTGGAGGCGGAGTCTAGAGGCTCCAGCTTAGCAATGACTTCCTCCAACTGGCCAATCAGCGACAGGTGTGTGGCGGGACTGAGCTGTGACCTCAGGTGTTCAATGCGGTCAATGGGAACCGACTTCCTGGACTGAAAGGGTACCAGGCACCGGGTTAAATATTTGCTGAAGAAAATGTAATTCACACATGCAAAAATAAATAAATAAATGATACATTAATATTATTCATAAACAATAACTTAGATTAGTATGTGTGAATAAGCGAGTGAAGGCGAGTTGAGCTGGTACTATGCAATGGAAAAGTGGCAATCGTCAGCGGGACTGTGATTGTGGTCTCACCCTGCTGGGGATGAGGGCATGCTGGAACATACAGCAAGTAGCTGCAGCCAGTGTCCAGGACTCTCTGCGCAACAGTCGCTCCACACAACGCTCCACAGACAACAGGGATAAGTGGGACAGGCGGCCGTTGCCATGGAGACAGAACAGGTCATTGCGGTACACAGCAATGTCAATTATATCTGGAAAGATAGATGTGTTTAGGATTAAATGGGTATAATGCACAGTGTGCTATGGGATAATTCTGATTACAATATTATTTTCCTACACTGTATTTCTTCAACTGCATTGCCATAAATAGAATTAACTCTAGTAACATAAAAGTTCATACCTTTGACTTCTGTCCATAAAAGCACTTGGCCACTCTGAGGTGCAAAGATATACAGGGCTTCTTCAGTCCAGGTCAGCAGGTGTTGGTCACTATAGCAACAAACGGTAAAGACCATTACAATAGACCTTTTTCACCACACACAAACACATACACACAATAATGGGTTAGTCTCGGGAGCTCACTGAATTCAAGTGTGGTACTGTGATAGGTTGCCACCTGTGCACAATAAGTCCATTAGTGAAATGTCCTCCCAACTAAATATTCCACGGTCATCTGCTGGTGGTATAACAAATTGGAAGCGATTGGGAACAACAGAATCTCAGCCATGAAGTGGTAGGCTACATACAATCACAGAGAGGCTCTCCAAAGTGTCGGATGCAGGGTGTAAAGCACGCCGCCACTACACACTAGAGCAGTAGAGACGTGTTCTCTGGAGTGACAAATCACGCTTCTCTGTCTGGCAATCTGATGGACAAGTCTGGGTTTGGTGGTTGCCAGGAGAATGATACTTGCCTGACTGCATTGTGCCAAGTTTAAAGTTTAGTGGAGGGGCGATTACGGTGTGGGGTTGATTTTCAGGGGTTGGGCTTGGCCCCTTAGTTCCAGTGACAGGAACTGTTAATGCTTAAGCATAGCAAGCAAGACATTTTGGACAATTTCATGCTCCCAACTTTGTGGAAACAGTTTGAGGATGGCCCCTTCCTGTTCCAACATGACTGTTCACCAGTCCACAAAGATGAGAGAGTCTGGTGTGGAGGAACCTGACCTCAACCCGATAGAACACCTTTGGGATGAATTAGAGCCAACCATCTACACAGAGCCAGTTCAACATACCTCAAATAGAGCAGTTTGGAAAAAGCAAGGGATTGTGGGCTGCTCTGTGCTGGATTGTAATGTGGTTCAGATCTGCAGAAGTCAGGAACAAAGGACAACAGTGTATACCTCTCTTACTTTACATTACTGCGCAAACACACACGCGCGCACGCACACACACAAGAACTGAACCTGAAACTGATGAGTGGTAGTGGAGGACATGCCAAAAGTTGTTTGAACTGGTGGGTACTTAAAACCTCCCCACTGAAACTAGCCTCCCATATACGAGAGCCTGGTCTTGCACTTAGCAGCAGTGGAGGCTGACCAAGCTTGCTTTGAGGGAAAAAGCAAGCACCATATTCCCCATCACGCTCCTTGCTTCCCACACGCCAGAACTTCTCTCTGGAAGCAGGTAGAGGAACAAGAAATAAAGACTTTTCAACAGATGCTTAGGGGAAAAAAAACGTGCATAAATAGCATCATTAACAGATTTATCCCTGCAGCGTCCACTGAAGACAGAAGGTTGCGTTGGCACTCTCACCTCTCTGTGTCACATAGGTAGCAGCGGCTCAGAGAGGACACCAGCAGGTGTCCATCTTGGTATCCCAGCTGAACAACTTTGGAGTCTACAGTTGTGATAGTTTGAACAGGAAACATGACGAATGCAGATCCCTAGTCACACATGAAAGCACGCTGATTAGCACATTGTCGAAAGATACGCAAAATAGCAAAGGATAAGTATGTTTCAAGATTGTAGGTCACATGCTAGCTACTGTATGACGGAAGCTAGAAACTCATGGCTGCGTGATTGTTTTGAATAAGTTCAGCCTTTATACTGTGATACCTTGCCCAGTTTGGAAGATCCTGCACGGAGAAAGGACACCTTGCCCATTTTGTCCCCTACAAACACCCTGAGAGCGCTCGTGTCCCAGCAGAGCGAGGTGACGGTTTGTCCCCTGTGCTCCCAAGACATACTGACTCTCTCTGGACGTCCCCGTCGCTCAACTTGTAACTCCCATACAACCACAAGGCCCTGACTGGACATAGAAAAATCAGCACAGAACCATTAACCGGCAAAAGACAGCAGAATTTAAGAGTGAATATATCCTTAGGGAGAGGCGAATTGTGGCTTATAGGTTAAAAATGGCTTTCTAACCTGGTAGCAACAGCAATAAAATCTTCATCATGTGGGCAGCATGACACCTGAGTGATCGATCCCTCCTGACACAGAAAAGCTGGTGAGTGGTCACTCAAATGGAATATCAGAAATTATGTCTAGCCACAGCAAAGAATAAACAATAAACCATTTCATCACAATTTCAGGGAGGTGGTACTTTGTGAGTTAGGATAAGTCTCTGTTTCCAGCCTTCTCTCTGAATGAGGTGGAGCCCTCCTGCAGATGTTCCCAGTGACAACCACTTCCTTGTCACGGCCAAGCTGGTACACTGCAGTACACACACGTGCACACACACAGTTTACTACAAAAAAATAAAAAACGTAACTGAAGATAGCCAATCTAAATTGGCACATAACAATTATGCATTTGATAACACCCACCTTCAGCCTTCCAGAGTCTAAGCGTAGTGCAGAGAGAAGTGGATCAAGACAGTCAAATTCAGCTATAACATGACTGTGGTTCTCCGGTACAACAGGTAACTGAGGCATTGTCACCGGTAATCTTCCAGCCTGTATAAAACAAATGTAAAATTGATAAAAATGTATAATAGAAAACAACTTTTTTGTCTGCTGCTGCCAACAAAGCATTTGGAATCACACGACATTTAATTGTATACAACCAACTCTATATTGCATTACCATGATTCCACTCAGCCTCCAGTGCTACTCGTCATCAGAATAACGTCTTACAAATTCTTGAAAAATGTAAGAAAGCTGCATGGTCCCGTGTTACACAAACAAAGCCACGGTATACTGTTCTTGTTAAGGCTGAAACATGTATTTAGCTTAACCTTTTTCTAAATAGTGATAAAGCTATATTTGATGATCGCATTAAGTTCATTAGCACAATTCACTTCTATTGACTTAACCAGAATTTTTTTTAAGCGACAGATTTTCGCTCACCCAGCAGAATAATTATATTTACAGGATCAATATTCTAATGCCGTATCTAATTCCAGCGTTACTGTTGAGTATTAAAATATAATACTACTTTTCTAATGAAAACTTACTGTTGGTTGATTATGTAGCCTGTGGAAGGTCCTCCTGTCACGAGACCAGTCTGCTGACAGGAATGCTATCGAGTGGATGTCAACAAAAATAAACCACACAGCGTGACACTAAAATACCGGCCAGTGTATTTCAAGTTGTATGCGGTGTTAAACATTTTTAATCTTGTCAGTAAAGCATACAGCAATGTTTGCTAACGTATTAGCGTGCAAGCTAACCGAACATTTCCTCCATATTCTGCAGTTCTACTGGCCGGATTGCAATGGTCGAAGTCAACTTCACATCAGCAAGCTAATCGAACATTTCCTCCATATTCTGCAGTTCTACTCACCCGATCCCAATGGTCGAAGTCAACTTCACACCCAGTCTTTGCCCTACCTACATTCGTGTTAAGGTTAACAATGTGCGCGCTAGCTAATGATACATCATATAATTTGTAACAACTCTTGATCAGCTTGAACTCGTTTCAGTCTTTCAGGCTACTGTACTGATGTGGGCGGGTACCACTTCCTGGACGTGACCATTGAGCATTTTCACACTGGCGGTTACATTACATTACTATGAAGAATGAACGAATCTTTATTGTGTCTGCCAAAAAATGCTAATACCACACCTGGCTCATTAAACTTATAGTGACAAAGGTTGAATAATAAAATGTGGCGTTAACATGAAAATGATGTTATTTTAAACAAAATATCAATCATCACAATGGACATATCAGCTCTAGTACATGAAACATCATAAATGGCAGACAGGTAAACCACAACTAAATATGAAAACAGGAACAATATTTGTATAATTTCAAAAGATAACTACCAACCCCATCTTTACTTAACTTTAATTCATAATAATTAACTTCAGTGCATTTAGAAGGTGCAGACACGCAAACCAGTGTAGGGTGACTGGTAACACTTAAACACTGGCGTTCTACATGTCTTAGCATTATTGCTATATCACTCCCCTTTATTACCCAGATGTACTGGAACGCCAATCCCTGAATCAACCTATGTTTCAATAATGGTTAATTGCATTTGCAATTATTTGTATGACTATGTCTTACTCTTTGCACTAATAAAAAAAAGATATGTTGTCTTCATTCACTGACAGTGTGTCTGATTTCTATGTGAGGTTTGGTCATTTTATACATTTTTAAAAGTCCGGTTCAACCGTTATACCATGGTATTCTCTCATCCATTGGGGGAGGGGAGGTGGGTGAGTGAGTGAAATCTAAAATGTTTGGTGATGGAGATACAATTTGTCTCTGTTGCACATTTGGAGATGTAGCAGCACCAATCTACATCCGCACCATAAGGCGAGGTGAAACATGTCCCTCCAGGCTGTGTCCTGTCACAGCAGTCTAGAGGGCCTATGTTGGCTGACTGTTCATGTTCTCATCCTGTCCAACAACCATCAGACATCAGGTTTTCCTCATCATTCGTCGGGTTTGCCAGGCATGGAACTTGTTATATGCTGTCTGCAACATCTCCTCCAAGTGCCCTGTAAGCTGTGGTAATATTTGTGACGATTAATACAAACCATGGTGTTAGTCACTGCTGATGTAGAGAGATGTATTTGCATTAGCATTGGGACTTACATTAGCACTTAAATACTGACGCTGAATTTTTTCTTGAAAAGGACAAAGCTTGCTCATCTGAAATCTCTCCAGGTTGGACCGCATTTTCACCACCTAATCAAGAAATTGATAATTAAATATCTGTCAAATAGTAAAGCCTAAAGAGTGATTTGAGTAGTTGCATAGCTTAACATTAAGCAGTCCACATCTCACATCTCCATAATATAGGATACATGAGTTGGCCCCTCCCCTTGTTGCAACAGTTTGATCTCTACCAGCCATTTCACCTGTATGGACATGACTGAGTATAGTTATTGTTATGATGAAACAAGAAAAAATTAAAGCTTTGTATGATTTCCTTTCACTGAAACTAATAACACCCCTTAAACTGTTGTAACATTTGGGCAGAGGTGTCATAATTACACAAAGTCATTACTTAAGTAGAAGTACATATACTTGTGTAAAAAAAAAAAAAAGACTGGTAAAGGTAAAAGTACTGATTCACCTTCTGCACTCAAGTAAAAGTAAAAAGTGCAGGCTCTGAAATGTGCTGAAAAAAAAAAACATTTCTAGTTTCTACATTTGCTAGGACGCTAAACTCTTAACACAATGAGCACAACAGCAGTATTTGTGGGCTAAACTCGATTTTTTTTCCCATTGCTTTGCCATACATCTTTCACATTTCATGGATTATTTTCTCACAGACATAGCCACCACCAAAACTATGTAGCCTACCTACAGGCCAATTAGCATGCTTACAAATTATTTTCTGTTAAACTGTAAAACTTCAATTCAAACGCTATCATAACACCAAATACAAAAAGATTGCAATTGCATAATATCTGATAGACTAACTATATTACAAATCTAAAATGTTTGATACTAATTGGAACAATTAGAACAACCACCATTGCTTAGCATTGTATCCTATTGCAAGGGATGGATCAGACATGCCAACAAGTGTTTTGTATATTGCCCAAGTTGACATTCGATGTAGATGAGAACCTGTGGCTAAATACAGCAGAGTTGTCTAGCATTGCTACTAAATCTGTAGATGGTGTATGATTTTACGTGTGCACTAGACTATACAGTCGCCCGCTTCGCCACTTATTTTACTGTCTCTCCTAAAGTAGATACCTGAAAAAGCTACGTAAGACAGTACTTAAGTACTTCCCATCTCTGTATATGGTTATATCTTAAAGTGAAAGAGTAGTTCTGTCAGTATGATAAGCCTTTTTTTTTTTTTTAAACCATTTACTTCTAAATCACCTTTTCCTCCAGGAAAGGTGTGTTTACAGGAAAACAGGACCAGAAGTGTCTTAACAACTCCCCAGCAGCAGTGTAAAGATGCTTCAACTCTCCCTGGACCTCACTGGGCACCATCTCTGGACACACACACACACACACACACACACACACACACACACACACAAGTAACAACACGTGATTTGTTCTAAAGAATACAGTTTATACCTGTCTGTGCAAAAATCACATGCAATATAATATAATGAAGCAGACAGGGTGAACATGCACACACACACAATTACTGTAGGCTGTAGTAATGGTTAGTTACTTATCACTAGCGCTTACAAAAGCATGTATGAGAGAACAATAAACTTGATCATTTACACACTTACGATTTATGGCTTGCTGAGCTCCTGTCTGCATGAGGATACCCCCCGGAGAAAGTGCTGCAATAGCAGAACTGGCTGTACTGCTGGACAACACCTGTAGTGTATTATGAAGTTAGGAAAAATGGCAAGGATACAATCGGTTATTCACAACTTATGTTTGTAAAGATGCGAGTTTGATTGTGTTTTTGATTGAGTGATTTACTTAAACTGCCTAACATTTCTACAATGTTAAAAACAACCACTGTATATGAAAATGGTGACTCTGACTTAGGTCAGCTCTAAAAACCTTTCATTACCACCTTCCACAACTCTTTATCTAGTAATTTCCACAAATCATTTGTTTTGAGTTTGTTATTGTGAGTGTGCCGCTCTCAGTTCTGCCTTTTGATAGATAAAAGTTAGAGCCAATGAGCAGCCTGAAATCAGTAGCTGGACTAGCTCAGCCTGCACAAGCTGGATGCCAGTTTAAAGTGCTCAACATCTCAACCTGAAATTAGCTCAATAATAGACTTAATAAAAAGACAAAGTTCAATACTCACAAAAGTCCTCTTTACAGTAAGCAATACATTTTTTGTGTTGTATGTGCAATTTGCAGTTGAGTTGACAGAGGCTATAAAGGTTTGTTATTGCATGTGTTATCTGAACATTTGAGTTGCATGGACAGAGGCTATGTAAAGGTTTTAGTAGAGATTTTATTAACATATATTTGTATTAACATAGTTGTTTGAGTTAGCCTGGCTCAGCCATGTCTCCCGTGTTGGGGTAGTACTATATTGCAGACCCAATGGATGTTGAGAGGACTTGGTCGTGACTAGTACAGGGACACATCCTCAGACCTGGGACAAATCTTCCTGTGGCATCTGTCAATACTACATTTGAGGAGCGCTTATAATTGAATAACTTACTAAATGTATTTTATTTCTACAATGTGTAGTTTCCTTGTAAAGTTTCCTTCATTTCTACAATGTGCAGTTTCCTTGTAAAATGTGGGATGTAGCCCTTTGAGATTAATGTGATTTAGATTTATAAACTTGACTAGACTTGACTCTCAGATAAAGATTTATCGCTGAGATTATAGTCTGGAAACCCTGTTCGCATTAGCAATTTCACAGCTACCCTGCATCAGGGTGGGGCAGTAAGATGACGCTGAAGTCAAGTTGTAACAACACCGATTGGTTACAGGCTGTCCATTAGTTTAAAAATTAACCAGAGGTCTACGCCCAGTAGAAGGCAGCACTTCCCATTGGATCGTGGCCAGACCATATTGTGAATATGGTCTGGTTACACCAGGTTAAGGGTTAGTCACTCTTTAAAACACTCAAATCAAAAACACCTCTCCCTTCAATGCCGCAGGGTGCTCCCTCAGAAGCTCCGCCCCACACATCACACAAACTAATGGCGAAGCCTAGGGCATTGTTGTTGAGTGGTGTTCGTCACTTTGTGCTCCTATTTACGGAGCCAGGGCTGTGTAGTACCGGATTATCTTTTCGGCACTAGTGGACTGCAAGGAGTTATTTGGTGAATTTGATAAGTGTATTAGTTTACAATTGCTAACTATACCTTTAATAGAGAACATGCTTTGATCATGTTAGAAACCAATTGAAAAGTAAATCCCGCCAGAACAATCTGGAGAGCACACGGAGACATGTCTCTGAGTAGAAATGTGTTAACAAGATTGTAACGCCTAATTTTCTGTACCAGAAGAAAACCTTTGTGAGCATTTATAAATAATGTTAGTATGGAAGATTTGCGTATTTATGGTACTGTCAGACGAATCCTCTTCATCACCCATGTTTCCATAGTAGCACAGAGTGCGCTTGAAATACGCAGGTAATCAGTTAGTTCAGGGGCAGTGCATTGGTTTATGTTAGGTTATGGTGAGTGCACGCAAGCCTAATACACATATTTGCTATCGCATTAAACAGTGTGTGAGAATGAGGGGTTGGGATTAGTTTATCTACACATGCTGCCATCTAATGTTCAAACAATTGTACTCCAAGCTAGATAATGCAGTTTGAACACAGTAAAGAATTACTGCACTAACATAACATAGGAACATAAGGTGGGTGGGTCAAACCTGAGTAAGATTGGGCTTGTAGTTGGACATTTCATATTGAATAGAGTTTACAGAGTTGATGATGTCCTGGCTTGTGGTATACTGTTGGGACTGAAGTGGGACAGGACCATGAGCATACCTTGAAGACAAAGGGAACAATACATTAAAACAACCAGTACAGCAAGCATGATAAATAAAACTACCTCTACATAAATATACAGTATAGGCAAACTATCTGTCTGTAATGGTTGTAAGAAATACTTTACCTGTCGGATTTCTTTAGGTTCAAAGAAACCGTTTTCAACCCATTTCCTCTTTGCAGATCCTCATATTCTTCTTGTAATTTCACCTGAGAAATTCAAGGTGACTTAGTACAGGACCTAATTAAGAGCATGTAGTGATAGTTATGAAAAGTCTAAAAAAGCCAGAGTTTTGAGTTAGGTATTAAAAAAGACATACCTTCTTAATGGGCGGCTGAAAGAAGTCAGAGTCCCTTGAGTTTCCATCTGTGCTGCTTGTCTCACTAACATGGTCAGTTGGAGTATCACTTTAAAACAGTGGCAAAGTGAATGGAAATCTAAACACACCATGCAAGAGGCTGGAGATTTTTATTCATAAAGTGTATGGTTTACCCTTTTCGTGAGCCTGCAGCTAACACCATTGCGCTGTGATGGTTGAAACGTTTTATAATTGCCGAGTTACTATTCTCCTTAATTGTCCTGTTGGAACTGGAAGTAGAGGGTGCAGTGGACACTCCGTAGCCCTGAGCCACACACAAAGGTACAATTCAATTAAATTAAATAAGAACTTGTGGGGGGGAAAACTCTGACTGTTGTCAGTGCCTATGCACCGAACAGCAGTTCAGAGTATCCGGCCTTCCTGGAG
>JAODTR010015597.1:1087-26508 GCA_025399935.1 Amblyopsis rosae
AGAATCCATAAAACAAGTATTACTCTGTTTTAAGTTGTTTTTACTACTTAATACCGATGTGCTCATAGAATCCATAAAACAAGTATTACTCTGTTTTAAGTTGTTTTTACTACTTAATACCGATGTGCTCATAGAATCCATAAGATTCTATAAGATAAGTCAGTTTGAACCTGACATTATCAGGCAATATGGTCATTTATACATTGCTTATAAATGCAATTTATACAGCATAGTCAGTGTTGCTTTAGCATTCAGAAGCCATAATAGCTAAATAGTGTAATATTTGCTATATATGAGACTAGGGAGTTATAAGCAGGTACCGCATATACAATATGACAATATGAATGGGCGTATTGTTTGGTATTTAATATATTATGTTTATATAACAGAAGCATGTATTGTAAAAGAGCTGGGGGTGATTGTAATGTAATATATACATGATAATAATGATTTCAGAATGCTAATGGTATAAATTCTAGTTTGATAATGCATATAGCAACTGTATGCCAGTTAATATCACTTGGTGGTTGTGTGGTGTTTATATTTTAATTAGATAAAATCAAATCAAATCTGTGTTTGATATTAGTGTTATCTCAGAGGATATGTTTTTTTAATTTATTTTATTGTATTTCTTTGCCCCTCTCTCTCTCTTGAGCCTTTCTCTCAATTAAAATGTGGAAGTTCCCAAAGCATGCGCTACTTTCTGACTACCCATTATCACATTCATTACCTGTGTGATTGGAAAACCTGCATATCAAGCAAGGTTCTCAATTCCCAGGGTGCCAAGTGATTCTCATGGCACAATAGGTTAGCATGTGCTTCTCTTCACCTGTAGCTGTACCACAGAACTCGGTATCTATGACCTGCCTAAAGTGTAGCTTATTCGTCTGGTCAGCGAACGCCCTGAAGTGTCGTTGGGTGATTGCTTAGTAAGACAACTCATTGAAAAAAATATTTGTTTTTTTATATGTGGTCCAAATCAGTTAATGCTTCTTAACATCGCCTGGGACCTCATCATAATATGAATATATACCAAATAGCCTAATTCAGCATAATAATAAATAAAAAATTATTAACAGAGACTTTGAAAAAGTAATGTGAATAGCCTACATGTGAAACAGTTTCACCACCGTTTAACATTTGGTTGCTAGGCCACAGCCATTTGTTGTCACCACCACGCCCGGATATGATATCACGCCGGCCAGACGAATAGCTCAGCATGTGGATGGAACACCGGTACAGAGAAATCAGAAAGGCCATGAATACACTTGGTTGTGAGGAAGCCATGTCAGAATTAAGATAGACACAACCCCACCTCTGCTCTGCTGGCCAGGGAGTAGTAGGCCAATACCACAGGGAAATGAAATCCTGATTTCATCAAGAAGTATGTGAGTATACTGATTTAGATTTTGTATATTGATGTGTATAATCTCTCTATCCATATCTCTCTCTCTAGCTCTCTGTGTATCTCTCTGAAATATAAATGATGAATGAAGACCAAATGAATGTTTCAGCCACTTTGTGAATGAACAGATGGTCTATTGATTCATTTGTTTAAATGTCTAGATGTTAATCACCTGCAGCGGTCCTCACAGCATGATGAACAGATACCCACTGAGTATGATAAGCAGTCCAAATGGTACACCTCTTCCAGCACAAAATGGTGGCAGTATATTATTGAGCAGGTATGTCCAAATGTGACTTACTGCTAACCTTTTGTATTTGTTTGAGTATGTCACATTCAGAGAAAGTGCCACTCCTCACATTTCCCTGTGAGGGCAACATATTTGTGGAGCATGGCTGATATTTCACCACAGTTTTCACCACGATTGGCTGTTTCAGATAGAATTCCTTATGCGTCAATATTGAGTTCACAGTGCTGAGAAATCAATAATCACCTGAAAGTTTTGTTAAAATTATTGTTTTGTAATTTTTTCTTAGCAAGGCTTGTCAGAGAAACTATGCTTCACTCCTTATGATGTCACATCAAGCCTCAGAAAGGGGTTGCTCTATATTAAGGGTTGCTCTATATTAGGTATACATGGATATTTCATCCATGTATACCTATTAAGTTAATAAGTATATGATATACAGTATACCCATGAATTACATTGATGCTGATAATATTACAAAGGAGATTCCTTGTGTCTCCACGCCAGTTATTTTTTACCCTTTTACAGTAGAATCGTAGAAGAATATGTTTTTGCATGACAGGATAATGTTGGCTGTAAGGTCGATTAAAGTGTCATGGCAGCTTGGGGAATAAACAGTGATCCATGCATGGCTTTTTGAATTAGAAACAACACCAACCCCTTTCCATACCCTTCGTGCATATGCTCTAGATACAATAGGCCTCTACTGTAAACAAATAGTATACTGTATGTGTGCATAAAACTACTAACTAAATACTGCACAAATCAAAATGCAAAACTGTCGACAATACTGTAGCTAATGATAGCACAATTGTTACTGCCGCTGCAATTACGAGCTGAACTTGAGTTATGCCTATCATTATAGCAATACAATTATGCAATTGCCAGTCTGTTTGAGCATTCAATGAAGTTTTAGAAGAACATCAATAATCTCTCACCACACCCGTGTCTACATATGCCTGTACATTGATGTGATGCCCTTTCAGTCAGCAGAGCCACTAATTTGTAGACTGAATCCATTCTGAAAATACAATCTCACAACTGACCTTGTGGAGGGCTGCAAGCTACAATAGACTACTGTATAAGAAGAATGCATCTCTTTGCTTAACAATGCTATTGTACTGTTTTGTTGAGCGCCCTCCTTGATGATAGACAGAATGAAGTCTGTCACCCAACAGCCAGAACACCTTTCACCTTTTTACCCTTCATTACTGTAATGAGCCATCACTTCTTATATGTTCACAGTTTCGCTGTGATTTGTGTTGACAGGCTGCTTCAAGTTATTCCCAGTGACACAAAGGCTAAAGCAAATGTTACAGGCAAAATGCCCTGAGAGCTTACCAATTGCATGGTCACTTTCTGGACTGATGGCTGGAGACCTGTGGAGAACAAATTAATGCTCTCCGTCTGATTTACAACGTCTATCAACCACCATGAGGATTGCGCTACTCACCTATCGCTAACCGCTGGAATAGTGCATATGTCTTCAAGGAGAGCGCGAGGGTGTCTTCAAGGAGAGCATTATGGTGTCTTCTAGGAGAGCATGAGGGTGCCAGTGGGACTGGAGAATCAGGAAAACGGTGTGTGTCTATAAAATCACCCATTATTCTCTAAACCTGATTCTTCTCAATCCATGAGTCTTTAAAGCTCGTCCTGTCTGCTTAGTAAATCATGGTGCAAACAGTCAATAGATGAAGGCAAAGAAATCAATGCTGAGGAAGATGTTTAATTTACTTGTAAAACTGAGGCTAATCAGCTTATTCATTTGGTTCAAAACAGTATCTTAAGATCTCAATCATTCAAATAGGTGCATAGAGAATGTTTTCTTGTTTTCACATTAGCCACTTTAAAGAAGAGCAGCAGAAGGGGAGGAAGCTGTGATCATCAGTACCGCTGACACTGCAGTTTCCCATTGGAATGAACCTCCCTCTGTCAAATGCCCTTCGCCTGTGGAATAAAGCACAACAAATCCTACTGAACATAAGGAGTTCCATAAGGAAGAGGGCAGAGATTCCAGTTATTTTCATTCACTTTCCTTTTGGCAACAAACCAAACCAGGCTATAATGGCATTTTATTATGTTGTGTTGCAGAAGCAAATAGCCAAAGACACCACACTTGTTATTATTTATTTTCACTTCAATGTATTTATTTATTCATGTTCACTTCACTTTCATTACATCTTCATCATCATCATCATCATCATCATCATCATCATGTGCATTACAGTAGGTGACTGACTGCAGTTTGTATTTACATCACAGAAGATTAAACCATCAATGGAATTCTCTAATGCAATTAAAGCCTTCTCTAACCTCTAATGTGAGGACATGATGTTACAGGCAAGCAGCATACCCACAGATACTGTACTACTCACACATACACAACTGCTTTGAGATGCCTTCTAATGTGACCATTATTTCTACAGAGAGGATTTGACATTCCCCTCATTCCCTTGGTGCAGAAAATGTCAGTGTTGAGGAAAATAATATCTAATACAGGGTGCCTTGCGGAAATTATATTCCAACAAGACTGTTTATCCTGAAATGGCCCAGGCAGGCCATAATCCAATCCAGTTCCATTTGGTTAAATATCTACATGATGATCTTATTAGGAATTATATAAAAATCATTAATTTGTTCATGTCAATTCACATTTAATAACCAATGTATTGTTATGTAAACTAAAGTATTTACTGTAGATACACTCGTTTACTTTACCAATCACAGCAGAACATTTTACATTGATAACATTTTAACATCTTCACTAGCCCTGCGGAAGCTAATTAATACATTAATTATTCCTTGTGTTTTCCAGTAGAAGCACTGTGGATCAGTGCTCCCCTCACAGAATAGTGAAACATACATGACATGAGGACAACATGACTATTTGCCTCCTAGTCTGGCCATAGTCTCTGTTGATACTGTAGTGCTAACAAACTATAAAGAATGGGAGTGCATTATAAATGTAAAAATGTAAAGGTATAGCAACCTCTACATACACCATGCTCTTTAAATTAAAGGTGTTTTTAGTACTGTACCATTTACTTGTATGCTGAATATCACTACTGCCCAATGCCTCTGTCAGGGTGAATGGGGAGCAAAATAATCAGTGTCAGAGAGGGATTTCATTTGATTAAAAAAAAGAAATGAAATCTAGGCAATATACTGAAGTAAGGTTGTGGAACATGAAGGAGAGAGCTTTACTGACCCGTAAACAATCAGACAGCTTGGATCAATAGGCCGAGCGGCCAGTGCAGCCTAAAGACGGCGGCCATAAATCTCTGAGGGCCGCCCCCTCCCTCATTAAATTATAAAGGATCTGTGAGCGTGGAACACCACTGAAGGATCTGGTTGCTAAAAATAGACTAAACAATAGAGATCTTCCCCCCTGTCCATATTGCTACTGAAGAATGCTTTTAACTCTCCTGGGCTGTCATCCCCGGAGATGTCAAGGGATACAGTAGTTGGTCCGGGCCGGGCGTCCTGTCATGTCTGCATGGGTCTACGCTCTGTGATCGGCATGTCAGGAAAATAGTACTGTAACACCTCTACGTGATGTCGCAGCAAGGGAGGTAGAGCTGTTCTGGAGGGGACACATCCTCTTCAGGACTCTACTTCTGCACAAAGAGCTGAGGTGCATTCCAATACTGAATTGTAAACTGTAATTCCACATATTGTTTAAGCGAGCCTGGTTAAAAAGCTTTTTTTTCAAGAGCGCCATCAAGGAAAAAGCATTGCATTTTAATGTGATTAAAGCAATTGTCTCGAAATACTGTAAACCATATATGTATTCTCCTATCTTCTTGACGGTGCTCCAGGGGTACTAGTAGAAGGAGACAGGGTATAGAGAAAGTTTGAGATCCACTGATCTAAACAATACGTTTGCCCTTGCTTTCATTTCACAAGTGAATGGGTGGACGGGAATTGTTGTGCACTGTGATGCTAAACAAATCAGGGAGAAAGACCGTTTCCACACTAGTGACTTTTCGGGGCCTGTGGTATAAATATCAACCATCTGTGGGGCCATCTGCATTCGGGTGCTACATCATGTTCCAAGGCCAAGCCACCCAACACAGACAGGTTTGCTTCCATGCATGGCCTTATCAGCTGTCCATGCAAGATGGGTAACCAAGAACATAATCATTACCCTGACAACTAGTATTGTCATCTGCTTAAACACCCCTACATGTTATAGTGTGCATGTGTGGTGTATAGATAGCTTACTAGCCTTGTCAAAACCTTCCAGATTTTGCAAAGCCCACCTTCGGGATTGACGCGATATCCACATCTGCCGATGAACTTACATTTCTAAACTGGCAGTACCAAAAGGTGTCAATCAAATATTTGTTGGAACACATTTAGACTAACAACTAACTAATGTTATAAGTTAGAGAGGAATAGATGTTTTACTAAATGGTTCAGCAAAATATAAATATACTATCGTTATAGCTTAGAAGTTACAATGAAGTTGGCTGGGTGATATGAACCAAAAAATTTATTTTCTATAAATTGGGCTAAATATTCAGGCATAGAGAAAAACAGGAACCCGACAGATATTTTTTGCGACATTAATTGACATATCTGAGCTTTCTCTGGTGTCTCCACCCCTTTGACACTCTGAACGCACTACATCACTCGCTCCTGACTCCACTCCTGAGGCCAAGTGAAGGCAACTGAAGGAACGTGAGAGATGAACAAATCAAAAAAGTTAGGAATAAACGCATAATATAACTATATCGATATAAACGATATTGTCTAATCTTATATCTCTTTTGAAAAAATTCCGATATACCGGTATATGCCGGTATATTGCCCACTTGGAAGGAAGAAGGAGCTATCTGGAAAACTGTAAATGACCTACGATGGGCAGATATATTAAAAGACATTTTAGAAAGCCCACCTTGCTATATAATAAGTTGTCTGTCAGGCATTATGAGTCTGTTCTGCTCTGATAAATGTTTATGTGACACAACCTGAGCTGCCGTGTTACAAGCCATTGACGTGAAGTGTAGTTTAGATTTTACGTCTGTCGCTGTTGATATGAATGGTAGTTACAGTAATAACTGCCGCTCGTTTATTGAGGTGCCTGGGACTGCCACGAGTGTAAGGGGCCGGACAAATAGGCTTATCTGTAAATCACAAGATTTATTTTTTTTTACGCGGCCCTCTGCGACAGTGCCTCACACATCGAAATGCATTGTGAAGCAAAGTGTATTGCTACGGCTTTGTTGATACGAGCGGTGTTCGCCATTTTGTTTATGTTCATATTTACGGAGCCGGGGCTGTGCAGAAGTATCATATTATGTTTTCAACACCAACAGCGAATGGTAAAATAGCTAATTGCGAGGAGATATATGTTGAATTTGACAAAAAGTGTATTATCTTACAATTAGCTTGCAGTAGTTATATTGCAGTTATATACCTTTAACTCAGGTTACTCTATGATTATGGGGGTTATTGCTCTCAGCGCTCCTCCTCAGTTGCTCTAATTGCAGAGGCAAACATGCCTGTTCCAATACCTTTAGATTGCAGCATCACCCGTTGTTTGCCATCTATCACAGTTTGACAGTTTTGCAATAGCACATGCAGTTGCTAGCTCTGGCTCTTGTATTTTGTACTTGTACACAACTGTATTGTGTACAATCATATGTGCTTCTCTGATTCTGACCTTGACCCGTACCGTTTGGCTGGCATTGGCAAAGCATAACAAGACAACATCTATAACACTGTGTATATACATGTGGATTGCATGCGTGTGTGTGCGTGTGTGTTGCGGGGAGCGGGGGGTGGAGTGGTTGCGTTGATGCATTGTTTGAAGCTATTTAGTTATTGAAATGGAAAGGAATGAAGAGGGCAATATATATATATATATAGAGAGAGAGAGAGAGAGAGAGATCCTAACTATGGAAAAGGGGCTTGGTGATCAAACCAGACCCTTTTTTATTTCTGTCGATTGTTGAGATAGAGAGGAAGATGGGATTACTCTGTCAGAGGGTCTGAGGCTACATTGTCCACATAAGCCATGTATTGTGGATGTTCCAATCCCTGCCCGCAAATAAATAAATTCTAATTTCAGCCAATTGAATATGAGTAATGAGGAGCATCTGGACATGGGTGTAACTGGAAATTAACATGCATGATCACATCACAGCCTAATTAAGATGAAATGCATGTAATATAACCAATAAATAACTAGTATAAATAAATTAAATTAGTAATGTCTTATTGTATATTCATCAAACTTTAGTTAAACGGAAAGGAATAGGCTACATTTACCTGGTTAATGCTACAGGGGCAGGATCGATCCGTGCACATAGTTGCACAATGCTCAGCAATTCTAACCGGGCTGTGTAAGAACTTCATACTCTAGAGGTCTCCATCCTTCAGCATCCAGCAGCCACGCTTCGCCCTCCTCTCGTATTTGTGAAGCGAAGGAAAGGAGGAGACTGCTCACGGCAGCGACACAGACCAAGGCAACCTGAGACACACGTCCCACGGCGGACAGCGGAGGAACTTTGATTTGACGCCAAGTACGATGAAAATGTCGATAAGACAGATCCGCGTTCCTCGCCGGGAGGGTTGATGTGTCGTGTGTCTAAGATATGATGTCCTTGGACTGGGCTCAATGAAGATTTGTATTTTCGTTTATTTGCTCAATTGCTCATGTTCGTTGTGACTGTACTTGGGTCACCCGAATGAATTTGAAGGTAGTCTGAGCGCATTGTTTCCAGCTTCGTTGCATGGGATTTCCAGTCGCGTCGAGTGCAGTGATGTCTGCAATATTTCGTTCTTTGTTTCTGGGTAAGTGAGTTTCAATTCATAAAATCGAATTCAGTTTAATGTCGTTTGTCATTGTGTAATGGTATGTGTTGTGCCGAAATTATGATGTTTTGTTAATGTAATATAAACACACCTACAATATTATCCATAATGATGTAAGCATTGTGTATTCTGTCAGAAATGTGGACTTTTCCTCTTCTTTCTATATGAGAATAGCGTACATTTAGACGATGCTTTTCAAAATACAGGCATATTTCTGAATATTGCTCAGTAGGCAACATCTCTTTACATTACTAAGCGTTAGGCCTATGTGATGGTTTGTTTTATGAGTATAACGACGAAAAGTTCACTCAATTAAAGACGGGCTCCTCCCTTTAAAGGCGCGATCAATATTATTCATGTTCACATGCCATACTAAAATCATTTTAGATTGTATGTTAAACTGTTGCATATGTCTGGCTTAGAACATTTTATGTTTACAAATAATATGAATAAATGTGCTGTCTGGAACAAAGGAGAACATTAATTGAACATCCTCATGGATTTTGTAAAATAATGTTCTCAGGGTTTGGGTGCACAAGAACCTCAAATAGATTGTAATTATGATACTGTAGGACAACTGCCTTTTCTTGTGTGATTTCATAAATTGTTCTGACAGGTTAATACAGCACTTACATAATTTATTAGAATTCTAGTTGGTTTGTTGTTAGAAATTCTCATGACCTGAGATGCTAAATCAAAGATCCAGTAGTGTAAGTATGTTAGCATATCCTATCCATGTAAGAATGTCTGTGATGGATGGCTTTTGTGTACAGTGTTGGGCTGTGACTCACTTTGCATTTCTGCACTTATAGTGAGGGCAATGAGACATCAGAGTGAAAACTGTTTTAAGTTTGTGGTGATAGTGGAGGTTATAATCTAATACGCTTTTGGCCAATTTCGGTGACTCTACTCACAGTAAACTAGCTGCCCGTTGTGTGCATATTTAAAAAAGAATCCACTGTCCCTATATAGCCCTGGCTCTCTAAATAGGAACACAAACGTGCAAACAAACAAAGTGGTGCAGACCGTACCACACAACACTATGCTATCTTTGGAAATGTATGTCCAATGTGTTGGGCGGAGCTTCTGATGGAGGACCCTGCGGCATTGAGTGTTGAAGTGTTTTTGTTCATGTTTGTTTTCATTCTAGAGGAAATGCTTCTATAATGACTGACTATACCTTTAATAAATGCCTGTCCACATTTACCATCTGCAGCTTTTGCCGTTTCTTCTGATTGAATGCATATGTCAAACAGCTGGTCTTATAGAACTTAAGAAGGTCACAGGCAGACCCACCATGTTGATTTTGCATGATTGTTGTAATGCTGATCATTGTAGTGCATTGTGTGCGTGCACATGCGTGTGTGTGTGTGTGTGTGTGTGTGTGTGGGTCTGTGGTAACTTGTGTTTTGTTGTACATTTCATGAGAAGTAAGCAGCTTTCCTCCATGAAGGCAAAAAGAGGTAAGCCAAAAAGCTTAATTAACCCAGTGGCACATCATATCTTGGATTGCATCTGCAAGACGTACCAACATTGCATTCTCTAGTATCAAAACCACTGATCCCTGCATTTGTATTCTAGAACGGTTTAGTACATTGTGCATTGTAGTTCTCTCTTGCAGCTCTCAGGTACAGTAACGTGCATTACCGTATGCAAAATGTGAACATTATTATTAATGCTGCAATCATGGTGATATAATCTGAGGAAAACTAAGCAACTCAATTCCTTATTAATTATGGCACAGTTGTTAATAAGACTAAATGTTTCTTTAAATAGCTTCCAGCCACATTGATGTTATTGACTGAATTACTTTGTAACGTTGCCATGGTGAGATATTTTATATCTTCACACGTGTGAGTAAGGAAGTACAGTATATCAGTTATATAATTACTATATGAATAAAAGTTGATTGCCAATAATATACTGTGCAGCAATTATTAAACAAATAGCAAATAATGCAACCATCATGTAGTTGCATTGGTATCGACAAATGTCAACACGTTGGAAGACGCAGCATAATACATGAAAAAGCTGATCGTTCACCGGAGGATGATTTAGTTAAGATAAAGGGCGGTTTTACCGTTCATATTAGTCATACAGTGCTGCCTCAGCCAAAAGTGTCCACAGCTCAATCAAAGGATGACATCACTGCCAAGTCATAATAACGCACTACGCAGACTATTTTCCTAATGATGAAGCAACTGCTCATGTGTTATGGTGAATTCATCCCCCTTGCCAAGTCTGTGCTCTTTTTCTTTATTACATATCTGTTATAAAAGCATGCATTTTCATCTCTATTTTTAGTTAAACATAGCAGAAGGACTTGTCTACTGTATATTAACAGTCTTAATAGTAATGTAATATAACTAGCATGATGATTCACTATCACTACTATTCACTATAGTATGTTGTACAGGTTCATTAAAAAGCTACAGTTCGTATTCTGTATTCATTCAAAATCAACACAGAAGAAAACAAAATATGGAGGCATTGCTGTTTTAGTATACAATAAACAATGCTTCAAATCATAGAGCTCATATGCTTTTTATTTGGTTTTTGTCTTAGTACTCAGATACCCTTATTAATGTAATATCTGTTGGAGATGCAATATTCACTCTTCTCATTGAAGATAAGTGCGCCTATGCCACAATGAATTGCCACAGAGAGCTTTATAACTCCCTTAGTAATTCTGCCTGTATAAAGTGAAAAAGAAAAAAAAACAAGGTCATGTAGGGCAGTGCTGTTACTCTGAGGTATAGCCTCATCTAAGATAGGAAGCCGTGTGATGGATTTCATGGCTGTCCTTGTGCCAGCATTAAATGATTTTGAATGGGGAATTTTAAAATGGCTGTCCAGGAAGTAATAACATACTGTAAGTCACTTGACAGTGTGTAATGGGAAAGATTGAGCAGCCATTCTGTCAGATCTGCCCACCTCCACATTAAACTGGTTTCAGTTAACATATTTGTATCATCATTTCTAAGCTAGCAGATAAGCCAAACATAGAGGTCTAACCTTTGTGGTTAATGTGTTAGTGTTTGTTTTTCGTGTGCACTATGTGTTTTACACATGCATTTTTGTGCTCAGCTGCGAGTTATGGTGTGACCTGTCAGTGCACACATGTTAGTAGATGGCGATAAGGAGAAAAGTGGCTTTAAACTGAAATTCTGTCCCCATTCTATATTTAGCATGTCTGCCGAGGCATGAGGATCTCTGAAATGTGAAGATGAAAGTAGCCTCCTGAGCCAGAGGTCTTGATGTGTTCACCCCTGAATCACGCACTCCCACACGGCAAAGAAACAGACATTCCCACCAATGCACAAGTCATTTGGATATTTGATGTGTAGCTGCCATATGCCTAGGCTCTGTTTTGATCTCATTGCGACTATCATTGTTTCTCAGCATAATCATGTGGTACCAGAAGTACCAGTACATACTGATTATTTCTAGTGTATGGGAGGAACTTGTACAGTTTTAAACACATATCAAAGCCATGCAAATACAGGGTATGAGATCAACAGTATTTCTCCTATTATGAATCTTTCTATTTGCCATTTGCGACCAGTATCTCATTACTTTGCTAGTTCATCCCGCAATGACACCCACTGCTACATGTGATATTATTTATAGATGGTACAGATACAGAATTAAATATCTAAAGAAATACACTGCAATTCGAAACTCAGAATACCAGCAGCCAAAGATAAAATAAGTGAATAACACAAATAATTTGATTAGTGAAGGACAGTATATGGCAAGAAATACATTGCTCCAGTTTATTATAGGGCTGGATCATGTAAAAATATGAATTAATTGTAAATACATATAGGCTTTCTTCTTCAATCTTACCCCTTTCAAAAAGTGGAACGCTATTCCAATGATACAAATTGTAATTTTACCCATGCAGGAGACTAAATGTAAACAGTATAATTTTCAAACAACAGCCTTGCATAGACATTGTGTAAGCTGAGTGTGCAACAGAGGAGGAAAGTATACAAGTTAGTCGTACTGTAGTTAGCTAAATAAATGAACAAAAGGAAGTGAGAGTATTCTATTCAATGTCATGCCATGTGTCTTATGAATGAAAATGACACTGCCAAGTCAAGCATCAGACACAAATATAAACTTAGATAATGCCCTACATAATAGTCTATTATTCTTCTATTGTTGTGAATCTATTACTGTATATTTGCCATAATGTCTCAAAACAAATAGCCTTGTCCATGTCTATTCCCATGAACTAATAGTTCTATCTTATTATGAATAATGTGGTCCTTACAATACCGTAACAAGGCAACAACAGGCCCCAATGCAGAGTGGTGAAAGCGGACCCTTAACAATAATAACCTATTTTGCAAGCCTTTTCTACATTTATTAAATGGCAACAGCGAAATGCGCTTCACTAGCCTACTGATGCCAAATATCTGCATATCTATAAGCATTTTAGGATATCGGGTAATATCAAGACATGCATTGTCTTACAAGGTTATGGATTGTCATTTCCCAAGTCAAACATCAACAATGAAAGCTGGCGTCAGCGCACCATAACAGAAGAAAACATTATAGTGACGGAGCACCATTGTGAATAGTCAAATGGGTCAGATGAAGTTTAACTTACTGCATAAGCGCACTTTCCAGGCTTTACGCTGTGCTTGGCAAGTTCAGATAGACGACAAGCTCAGATAGTCTCATTGAGCTCGGTACAGTAGTTAAGATTTAATACATGTAATTTTGAAAGCTTGATCAAAGAAATAGGCTACATACAAATTACCTATTTTCGATAGCATTATATTTTCGGCTTTTATCATTAATTATTTGTTTTTATTGTCCACTTTTATGTTTATAGGCTAATCCATTGGTGCATTTCCCACTCTCTTGAAATGTAACAGGCTACTGCTATGCAGTATGCAAGTCATATCATCACCATATCCCAGAATTCCACTGGCCAACTCCACACATTTTAACATAAAATTGACCATTTATCATTACTAAATCGTAATTTAGAAGTAATAATGTGACTATGAGGTAAGATAACCTATGGGTGTCAAGAATGACATCATTCCAGCAATTGCCTGCATATTGAGCACTATATACATCCACTGATGGCTAGCATTTAAATGGAAATGGTGGTTATCTGGAGGTTGATAATCAGGGTCGAAAGAAGAGTTGTACATTGGCTGATCATTAAGGGTCTGCGTTCACGGGCCTTTGACTGACGGCAGGCCCTAATGTGGTTGCATTGCCTGCATTACGGGTTGTTACGCCCTTGGGTCCATACAATTTAAATAGCCCAACCCACCCAACTGCATACAGATATACTTAGATGACTATCCTTGTATATATAATGTTAGCACACAGTTAGTTACACACCGTCCTGACTAATGTATTATCCACAGAAGTGACAAATCGGAATATCACAGCATGGAAAATCTCTGCCAAGAGGAAACCAGTGCAACTACAAATGAGTACAGACTGAGGTAGGCCTACTGATCAAACCACATAATTGACACACCAATATATGCTCTTTCAACGTGTATGGCCTTTGTATGACTGTGCTTGTCTCAACAAGAAAGTCTAACTTTTCCCAGAGGGATGCTTAAGGTTTCATTGATTGTGCTGCTTTTAGTCAGAAGGTCCTTCCACTCTGTCATACCAGGTGCCAGGCTCAAAATAAGAGTGATTTTAAGTGAAAGGGTCTCAGTTGTATTTAATTTGTTTTTTTAATCTGTACATTTCTTGAATAGCAACATGCTTTAAGAGAATAGTATCTCTGACACGGATGATTCTCTTCTACATGTATGTAGAAGAGAATAATACGTGTTAAAAAAAAATACTACTACTTTATTTGATCTTATTTTTCTATTGCCTAATATGTTTTGGAAAATCCAAGTTATCCAATTGTATTATTCTGAGGCCTTGTTATCTATCTATCACTCTTGTCTCATAAAACACTATGCACATAGTCACACTCATAGCTGGGTTTGTGTAGAGTTGTGTAGAGTCTCTGACTTATAAACCCACCCCTTTTTTATCATTCACTGGGAAAATTACTACCAGATTGTTTTGTACCATATGAACAGGAACTGCCCTTTTTCACATTGCTGTTAAACTTTGACAGATGTTCTGAAAGGCTCTCCTTGATGCTAACTGTATCCAAATGCATGGTTCTTTTATTCAAGCTAATAGGCTGCTAGAGTAGTATGAGTAGACACAAACACGCACATGCACATGCACACACACACACACACACACACACACACACAGACATTGTATTTTACTAATTAACTGCATCCTTTTTGTAATCTATGCTCTTAAATAAATAGATGTCTGTAAATGGGAATGTAGAGAAAAACAACATTAAATATGATATAGGTAGGACTTGAGAGTTACAAGGAGAGATTGAAAATAAGGAAAAATAGCAAGAATCTGAATCAGCAGCCCAAACACCCATGCCTTCCTCCTCTGATTCCTCTCCCTGGAGCGCTATCTGCCATTGTGAAGCGCTGTTGACAAACCTATTGTAGCTGTGTAAGTGCATTCATTGACAGGCGAGGTAGATTTGACATATTCATCGAGGAAAAGAGGCCATGATTTGTCAGAAATCCTTGATTTGGCAGGAATGCAAATAAACTAATATGGAGGTTGGGGCTAGCCTATGAGCAGGTTCTCACTGATAGCAGACATATGTCTATGTCCTTCCTAACGAGTTACACTATATTTATAGCTCTAATATCCTACATACAGCTATCTTAGTGTAACTACACACAAAATTCACTTTGTGAATATGGCCTGGCCACGCTCCATTGGGAAGTGCTTGCAGTCCTTGCCTCCTACTGGGCGTAGACCTCTGCTTCATTTTTAAACTATTGGAGAGCGTTTAATAACCAATCTCTTTTGATCGCTTCATTTAGTTCTACCACCATTTTAAAATCCTTAACCATCCTGATTGGTCTGCCAGCAGGGTGGCTGTGAAAATGCTAATGTGAACAAGGTTTCTAGACTATAATCTCAGCAAAAATAAATTGAGCTGAGAGCAATATATATGTATTAATACAAAAGTAGTAATACCGGTATGCCTATCTCTCAGTGTTAGATAGACCGTCCATTTTTGTTTTATGTTGTACAAACACATATATCGTTTTGTGGGAAACGTGAGAATTTTATAATTATATGCGGTAGCAAATGCTGTAGCCATGAAAGTTGATGGAGCAAGGGAAATAGCAGCTTTCCTTCATTTATTTTTTAACCTGAAGCTTTTTTGCCTCTGGTGAGCATAAATATTTAATAGGGTCTATGATTGTTTTATGAAGACAGTATGGAGATCAAAGAATGAACAGAGATATACGATGATGCTGTTGTTGTGGTAGAGCATGGAATGGGGGCCTCCATTGATTTCACAGCATTGAAATTCTGTTTTGATATCAATGCTCTGCAGCTATTGACATGGCAGGAAATAGAACTCCATCTATCAATGGCCTGGCTCTCTTGTGCTGCAAGAGCAGAGGTGAGCATAATAAATACTTCCTGTGAATATTCCATTTAGAATGATTTGTTTATTGCCTTGTTGAGATGATATCAACTCAAAGGCTCAAAGCTGTGCTTGGGTCAATTGAAGCGTGCTCTGCCCTAGTGAAGCCAGGCGAGGCAGAATAACGGTTGCATGCTTGTCTTCTCTGAGTGGAACATTATTTTGATATCCAGTACATGTTTTTGATTGTTGTTGTCTGTCTCCAATACCAGACACTGTATATCTCGGGTCTCCGTAATTGTCATGCAGTGGAACTCAACATGAAATCAGTCGGAAAAACTAAATTTGCACAGATGTCTTCACACAGCCTACTGAATGTACAGTAATTTGATAACAGGCTGAGGTTGACAGCTTTCAGGCATTTCTGCCTGCCACACCTCTGCCAGTGCCAATCCAAACACAATAGGAATCACTATAGCATGGAGGCGGGGCTAAACTTCTTTGGACTACTGCAAGTCAAATGTAAAGCTTGTCACTGTTTAACTTCACAGATATTGATCACAGTGACAGCTGGTATGGTACAGTATACAATCAATGTGTTTGTTTCAGTGCCAAAAAGCCAATCACACTTCAGGTGTATTCTTGTTATTGTTGGGCCACCAACCTTACTACTGTGCGTAACAAACAGGCACTTAATGTCCCATTCAATTCCTATCATTTTCTTTAACTAGGCTACACTTTTCAATGTGCATGTTAACTTCGCTCCATCATTTGATTACTGCACTTTCACATAAATGCCCTTATCATTATCATCCATCCGCCGTGGCAAACTTTGCATTTCTATCTGCTCTATTGTCAGAAAATATTCTTCCTTTGCGCCAATATACTATTTCCACATGTTTTATGCCCTGTACTGTCTTAGCTGCACCCAAAAGACCATAAAATGTACTACACTTATTTATACAGACAATATTTTAATTTGTATTTTTGGACTCTGTGTAAAGGTTGTTGTCCTGCACATTTGCACTTTGTCTTGGCCAGGTCGCCGTTGAAAATGAGAATTTGTTCTCAATCGGCCTACCTGGTTAAATAATGGTTAAATAAAAATAAATATAGGCCAGAGGAAGGCTAAGCCATGCTAATGACTAAAATAAAAAAAGAGGATATTGCAATGCCTCATATGATTATTGACCATCATGTCCAAATAATATTTAGTATTTTCATAAGTGCCATACGTCATAAGATGGGAATCATCAAGGGAAATTGGCTGTGACAGCCTGTGACTAATTACATCATCATCATTGTAAATCTTGAAGTGCATTTTTCATATTGACATTTTTCTTTCATATATCTGGTCCAGGATGGCACTAATGCACAAAACATTAACTCTGCAAGACACTCAGCTGTAATTCAATTCCCTCAATTGATTGCAGCTAAACACAAGCAACGTATGTTCTATATGCACCAGACAACAATAACCCCGCACAGTGTATTCCCCTCTCGCTTTGTTTCCACTGGGAAACGACAGAATGAGCAGAAAGAAATGTTCCACGTCACTCTATTTAGAGGCCCGCTGTTCCTTTCAATTTGAAACAGTCTATTAGCCCAGCAAGCAGGACACTCAATTAGGTGTGCTGAACCCGCATGCTCCATTGTCTCACTCCATTTCCTCTTTCCATTCCCAGTCTCCGCCAAAAGCGTTGGTGTCTTTAATCAGCGGAGCCTCCCCCGCCCCTTAGACATTCATCCTCAGCCCCCTTTGGTCACCACAGTGCTGCTCGGAAAGATTTGGTGATGGATGGTGTTTGGAGGGGCTAGAATTTGGTGGTCATTGATTAGAGTGGGGTGACAGAACATTTACTACATTAGACCTTAAGACCATCTGGAAAGTTTCCTCTGTTCCTAGTCCGTGATACAGTAGCTGAAGTCAGCTTGCCATCTGTTTATTTATTTATTTATTTATTTATTATTTGCATTTATTTATTTTAAGAGAAAGTTTTTATGCAGTGAAGTTTTTATTTGCTGACTCTGCCCTGATTGCGGTGTTTATTAGAATATTTTGTTTTTGTCTGGGTTGCATATTCAATATTTAAGTTTGACTGTAGTAGGTACAGTATCCTGTATAATGGCCACTGTGTGATGAACGGTTTAATTATCATCATTTGTCTCTTTGTACCGCAATGAAACCATCGTAAACTGGATATCACTGATCAATCACTTGGCTGTCCACAATTAAGTGTGTAATGCCGCTGATTACACTACAGCCCCCAATTTGTCAGACTAAAAGATTACTGAGGCCTTTAGCTGGCCAACATTGTTCTGATGCCTTACCCAGAGGAAGTTACTATTTCCATAGGAGATGAAGACACTTATTGGGAGGCAGGGGTTATCACCAAAGCTGAAAAGACTTTTCTTCTTCCCCTCCCTTCTCGTTAAGAACAGATGGCTCCACCGCCTTCATATTTTCCGAGTCGTTAGACTTGACTTGTTGATGAAATAGAGCCTTTACGCTATGCCGCCCATGCAGATGTGTAGCTTAACGTTTGTTTATGTAGACCCTGTCACACATTGCCCTGCAGTAAGTGGAGCAACAGCACACAAGTGTATGGACATGAATGTTTTACCTTACAAGGCTCTCAAAGTGAACAAGGACAGTAGCCCTACCTTGGCAAGGACATCAAATTCAGGTTTACTGTGCATGACTGTGCCTGATATATTAGTATGCCCTGTTTGAATGCATGCTCGCACACACCCATAAAGTAAGTGGTGTCTCGCCAATTGTGCTATACAAGCTCACTTTACTGCACAATATTGTAGCGTGTAACAAATGGATGCCATCCACTTCACAGACCTAACAGCCTTTCTCGTTCATTCTACCCAGATGCTTTTTTCCATGTTTTAGTTATTCACTTCCCTTCCTGTGTCTCAACCTCAATTCAGCCTGGCCCATCACAGATAATGTCAAAGTTAACAGCACATTACTAAGGTTCCAATCTAGACATACTTGATTCTTAGGACTGTGTTCAAGAAGCCTATCATAGTTTGGTACAGTTAGCCAAACTGTGACACTTTTCTTTTTCTGGATAAGAATCCACCACCCAGTGAGTGAAAGATTTTATGTTCGCATATTTGCATGAAGATGGAATATATTCAAATCCAACAATAGCCAGACTGGGGACATGATGTCTCATTTCCAATATTAAATATGAGAGTTTTTGGATTCTCTCCTAGCAGCACATGCTGATTTTTATGGTATGTGGCTTTTTTTCAAGAAGGAAATCCAGAGCGTTAGCATTTGGCTTGATGGTGTCTAAAGACGCTATAGAGAGGGAATAGCAGTGTTTGCAGATTTGAGCTTTTAAAATAATTAAAGTTGGCATGGTTACTGCTCTCTAAACGAGCCACGCTAAAACATACCAGAAACTAAAAGACAGCCAACATGAATTACCACCAACCAACATTACGTTTCGTTATACAGTAGGTATACAGTAGGTATACAGCTCAAATGGCCAATAATGGAGGATAGAATACGGAAAGTGTCGATACAATAAAGGCAAATGTGCTTAGTGATGGAATTACAAGGCTTTTTGGCAAGGCCCATGCTAAAATAATAAACATTTTTTCCATTTAGCGGAGGGAAATGCTGTTTACTCTATTAACCTTTCCTCTTGGGTGCACTCTTGACATTGAACAATGTGGAAGAGGCCGGCTCCTCGATGGCCCTTTTGCTAATGAGGCAATTAAGCTTATCCTAGCTTGGTTGCATGTGGGGCAGAGAGAGCGACACCAGTAATGTGCTGTCTCAGCAAACACTGAGCATCTTTACCATGCTGTCTCCTAGAATGCATAGTGAAGAGTATACCCTTCAGCAATCCTGAAGTCAAGCATGGACATTGCGTGACAAACCAATATAAGGCAATACAGACATTGCAAACAAACAATAAACCTTTCTCTTTTATTCTCAATTCATTATTCATGCTCAGTTACTATTTATGTATTTAATGGACTAACCTCTATTATAACTCAACCAGGGCTTTTTCTCTAGCTCACTGCATGTCAGTGTAAACAATGCATTCAGTGTAAATTCAAATTCAAATTCTATTTGAAATTATTCTCAGCAGTATAATGTAATTATGATATAATGACATTATACAACAAGTACAGTATATTAATCTGTTATTTTCTAACTGCTGTTTGCTATTGGTGTTGCCAGTGACTCTACCTGACCCATGAGAACTACTTCAACATTATTCTCTGTGTGTCCTATCACCTTGATCCAAAGCATTTACGATCTTTCCTTTTACACCATGAGTTATTCATGTGACTCATGAGCAAGATGGGTTGTAGCAAGCTCTTTCTGTTAAATGCAGCGCTGACAGATATAAGGCTGGCGCGCAGTGATCAATAGAAGGTTGAAAATCCTTCTGATTACACCTGTGTGGGTGTGTGTGCATGTGAAGTAGGACCTATGAATATGTGCATGTGTATTCAAAAGCTTGTTATGCCTATTTGTGTCTTTGTGCTCCATCTCCTAGCAAGGATAAGGCAGGAAAATTTAATTCCCCCACGGCTGTTGTTCTTTTTTCCCAAGCCTAATGCTGATTGTTTAAAATGTGCCGATAATCCACTAAACAGGCATAAAGAAAAAGGCCGAGTTGCTTCCCAATTAATTTAGTGACAACAATTAGTGAGTTTCTCCTATCCTTTGAGGAGATGCTATGTCATCGAAACGGGGGGCAGCGTTAATGTGTTTAAGGGATGCACAATCCTACTGCGTGATAACGGCAGGTTTAGGGGCTGCTCAGAAGGGATTAGGGTGCATAGCTGTCTGTCTCAAAGCTCAGGATTAAGCATCATATTCTTACTTTTTCCCTCCACTCCTCCTTCCTTCATGTTTCCTTCCTGACACAAGGCATTAAAGGGAACGTCTCACTCAACGGAGAAGGAAGACAGCTGCTCGTTAGCTTTGGAAAGGTGTACCGAGCCGTGAACAGGGAGATGTCCGCACAGATTTGGTTGAGATCAGTGCCTGTCTATTGAAGCTTCCTCTGCCGGTGTCTTACATTTTTCCCCATTGCAGATCGTGCAAGTGCCAATTTTGAATGTGTGTTCCTACAGTATGAGCCAGTTAGCATGTGCTGAAGCTATAATGGACAGTATATTTAATGGATGCATCTCAAAGCATCCATACAATAAAATATTTCCTTCATCATATAAAGTGTTGTCCATGTCCAATTTTACATATTGTGTCTAAATCAATGTCAAGAGATCCCGTAATGGTCGCTACGTGAGGTAAATGGTTAGTGGAGAGCATTTTAGTTACCCCTAGTGGACTCAGAGACTTGGAGAGGTACAGTTTATGCAGAGAAATGCTGGCTTAGCAAGATTGCTCCACCACAGCCAACTGGCCATATTGTGTTCTGTGACTGGTTGAGATTACTCACAGTAGATTTGGCAGGAAAATGCCTTTGATTGTTCTAAACACACATGATAAAGCACAAATATGTTTTGTCATACATATGTAAATATTGCAGGCACATTTTAAAGCATAAAAATACATGAAAAATAGAAAACATAAAAGCGGGATAAGATGAACATGCGGAATAAGATAGATCCATTCCTTTATATACGTCATACTTACCGTAAGATAAGAAATGTCACCATACGACAATCTGATCACCCAGTGAAGATGGATAGACTAGCGCTGACGAGTGAAGGACACTGTCTTTGATGGGCTAGTTAGCACCGTTTTGTACTGTGGTTACCGAAGGATAGGTCTTTGGTGAAATTACATGGTACTGGCATATATTTGATTAATAATTAAATAAATTGTGTTGAGGAATATAGTCTATACTGTTGCTCGTGACCTACTGCATGGCCAGTAATGTACCTTAGTGACTCGTATATGTTTCATTCTAATAATTAAAATGTTCCTACGCCGTATACACGTCTAGCTGCATATCTGATCACCATTGAGTGTGTGATACTCAAATGTACTCCAGTGCAGATGTAGGGACAAAGAAAATAAAGGGTATTTAACCCATTCCATGGACATTTTGATGTATTGCATTGCTAGTGTAGGTGCGGACAGCTTAACATGTGGAAAAGCCTTACGCCCATGTTTAGGGGGGGTTATTCCAAGGTCTGTGCTGCCTTGGTCTGTCTACATGCCGTTGGAGACCAGTAAAAACATGAATGATGCAACACTGGACTGGCCGACATGGTCATTAATCCTAATATTTAGGCTGTAGCCAGCCAGCATCTACTGCCAGCCCTGACTCCACTACAAGTAATCATCACAGCCCCCACACCCTTGTGCAGTGTGCTGCAGAAAAACACTAGGAGACCACTAGTTTGGTCCATCAATCTTAGGCCATGTTTGTTCTGCCAATATAGCCTTCATGGTGAGGTTTTACATGTCACCCTCCCCAGTCCTAAGGGAATATATGTATGAGCCCAGACTTCCCTCCTGTTCCCTTTGAATTCCAACAGATTTGACGTGTACATGTACACATTCTCCAATGCACGTCTATAATAGATGGACCCTCGGCTACAGCCCTGCAGATGAGTGATTTTAAAATGGGTGCAATGTGAAACGCAGTAGAAGAGTATAATTTCATACGTACTGTAAAGTGGTTGATGTTCAACATTAAGGCGTGTAACACGCTGAAGTAGATCATTTTTGTGTTTAGTGTTTAAAGTGTTTAAAGTGCTGTAATGGGCGGTGAGTGCAGGAGCAGACGAAAGCAGCACTGATCAGACTTTACTGGGTACCTTTACAGAGCGGCTCACAGCCAACAGGACTTCAAAACAACCAAAGCAAAGCCAGCCAAACAGACGCAACGTGGCAAAACCGACAAAGAAAGAAAGCCCCAAGTCCCAACATATACCCTTCCACACAGGTGCATGGTTTGACGCTGAGTGGGTGATTACAGTCCGGTGTGTGGATGAGGTAGGATGTGTGAAGGGCTGTCGAGATGAACAGGGATCTTTTAATTATGATGTTTCAAGTAGGGGGTGCTGTGTACGGGTATGACGTGTATATTTGCGTTGGGGGCGGGGGGAGGCTAATTATTTGAATGAAAATGTATATTTATACAGGCCCACCTTATAAAAGGTAGCCTACATTAGGAAAAGAACACAAACAAATTGTGATTCAGCAAAGAAGTCATCGTTGTTTTGATGGATGGAAGTAAAAAATTCAAATTTCAAAGTTGTAGCCTATTTGTAAGCTAATGTCAGTAGAACAGTAAAACTCCCCAACAATGTCATACTAGCCTACAATATATAGGCTGCCATGCTATGTTTAAAACATATAGAGTAGACTAAATAGGCACACATTAAAAATAGATTTTAAAAAACAGCCACGCAGCCTATACAGGCAAGTCAAGCAAGGATGTTGCCACAACTGGACCAACCAGCCTTCGAAGTTATTATGTATTATTATGATGTATTTGGTGGGCACCCGGTGACCAACACCGTTACTCCTTGCATAGCCAATATTGTGTACTAGTTTGTGTGCCTGTATCTCACGTAGAGTCACGTAGATGCCAAAAATAATGTATAATTCATTAAATGCATAAGATTATTAATTGAGTAAATAAGTATTTAATTCATTAATTAATTAATGAATTTACTAAACTTTTAACGTAGTCTTAACTAAACGTAGACTAAAATACATAAGGACATGAATGTCCATTCCAACAGGGGGTGCTGCAGCACCCCTACTTCCCACAGCCCTGATCTTGATTCACACTTGACAGAGCCGCAGTGGCGCATATCATAAATAATGTCAAATCTGTGCGTCGTGGCGTGGCCTGGTGCGTTGACATTGCATCTACGTATGGACGGCATGGACGTCTCCATGTGGGACCATGCAGATGCCCGTCACGATGGCTAGAAAGAAAAGCTGCAACCATTGTGAAGGTTTTAAGAATAGGCATTGCGTAGTTGGTTTAACCCCTGAATAAGGCAGAACAATAGTGTAGTTGCTATGGTAAGGTTGGAAACCTCACGTTCTAAAAGAAACATGTCATGTCTGTAATGTGCAGAATATGTTTAAACTGTTTGTAAAAATAGTAATAATGAGCTGTAAGCCAACCACTGTAACCGCTAGGCTGCCGATAAGGCCGCTGTTCTGTTCCTGCTGGCTGTAGGTGCATGGTGTAGGTTAACAAGATGGGGGCTGGGTGAAACGTATTGAGATTGAGTGTTGTACGAGTGTGATGACTCACGTTCCTTGTTGGAGACTAGAAACAGAGGGGGTGCGGCATGGGATGTACTAGGGTCATGACTGAGGGTCTTTGGTAACCTGGTTATGATGCCTGCCCTACAGTGTACAGTATATTACCATTTAAATTATGTGTGTGTGTGTGTGTGTGTGTGCGTGTGTATCTGTGAGGCCTATACAGAGTCTAGTGTGATTGTCTCTGTGAGTAATTTCAACCTCTATGGATTTAAAATGTTAATATACTGCATATATATATATATATATATATATATATATATATATATCAGATGCAGTGTATATGTGCAGCTATGATACATTTGTGTCCCCTATTGGGCTTGTGCATACAGTGTTTCAAAGTTGGGCATCTATTGACATGCATCTATTGTACAGTATATGTGTGTGTGCGTGTGCATGTGCATGGACATATTGCAGGGTTTGTGTTGTCAACAAGTATAGTATGTATGTGTGTGTGTGCGTGTGTTTTCTTGCGTCTGTGCGCACGAGTGCATGTGTGTGTTTGCCTATTTGTGTATGTGCGTGCATAGCTGTTTGCTTATTCATGCGCATTTGCATTGTGTGTGCAGTTTGTGTGTGTGTGTGTTTGTGCGTGCGTGTGTGGACTCATCCATCACATCCTCCTGGCACACGGTGCCCCAGAAGAGGCCTGTGCTGTCACAGTGACTTTGGGCTCATTTTGGAGCAGAGAAATGGTGTGCCCCCCTTCGCCACACAACATCCCCCCCCCCCCACCCCCACCTCTACCCCCACCTCCACCTGGCCAGCCAAGCGTTTCAGTCGCCGCGGTAACAATCCCTCAAACGGTCTTGGCGCGCCACGCGCCCTCAGGGACGGGTTGGCTAATCAGGCGGCGGTCCGGTGAAGGGTCCTCCATTGTCGGCGCTGGCTTGGACTGGAGAGGCTTCTTCAGGTGGGCCGACACCCCACTCGGTCTCCAGCCCCCTCCAACTACCCCCCCCACCCCTTACAACACAGGGAGGAGAGGCGGCTGGCTGTTTATGAGCGCTGTGTCCCCCACACCCTTTCATCTCTCTCTCTCTCTCTCTCTCTCTCTCTCTCTCTCTCTCTCTCTCTCTCTCCCCCTCCCTCCCTGGCTGGGCTGGCAGAGTGGAGGGTGAGTCAGCAGGACAGCGGGCCAATCAGTCTCTGAGGAGACGTGCTAACGCGAACGCTAGCGCCGCTACGTCGTGACTCCCCTTGCTGGCCAGTCTCTCCCTAAGCCAGCGGGCTC
>JAODTR010015608.1:0-11534 GCA_025399935.1 Amblyopsis rosae
ACAATAGATAAACATACAGGCAGGCAGGCAGACAGACAGACAGACAGACAGACAGACAGACAGACAATAGATAAACATACAGGCAGGCAGGCAGACAGACAGACAGACAGACAGACAGACAGACAGACAATAGATAAACAGACAGACAGGCAGACAGACAGACAATAGATAAACAGGCAGACAGACAGACAGACAGACAGACAATAGATAAACAGACAGACAGACAGACAGACAATAGATAAACAGACAGGCAGGCAGACAGACAGACAGACAGGCAGACAATAGATAAACAGACAGACAGACAGACAGACAGGCAGGCAGACAGACAGGCAGCAACAGGAGTTCCTACCCAGGTCGCCCTTGCAGGTGATGGGCTTGGTGCTGAAGGAGGGCTTGCCGGGCCCGATCTCGTTGACGCCCATGACCCTGAACTGGAAGGTGTCTCCCTCACAGAGTCCGTCGTGGGTGAACCGGCGCTCCATCAGCGTCTCCTTGGTCAGCCGGGTGAACTTGTCCTTGCCGATCATGCGGGCCTCCAGGATGTAGCTGGTGACCTCCGCACCGCCGTCGAACCGCGGTGGCTTCCATGCCACGCTGATGTAGTCCTTGGTGACGGCCGTCACCTCCAGGTCCTCCGGGCGGTCTGGCGCAGCTGGTTGGGGGAGGGAGGGGTCATGGTTATCTCCTGGACCTGATCTACGTGCACTGGTGACTACTGTTGGATTGTGTTACTGGTTTAACGGGCGGGGTCTAATGCGCGTCAACGCCAAGGTTTTGAACATGGTTCTATGTCTTGAGTGTCACACCTGGACAGATCAGCATTGTGTTCTGTCCAGGTGTGAGGACCGGCCCAGACTCACTGATGGGGTCCCTGATGACGATCTCGGCGGAGGTGCCCACGAAGCGGCCCAGGCCTATGGCATTCTCGGCGGCCACCCTGAAGAAGTAGCTCTTGCCGAGGACCAGGTTGTGCACCGTGGCGCTCTGGCGGCCCACGGTTGCCGAGGCGACGGTCCAGGAGTTGCGCTCCGCCTCGCGCTTTTCAATGACGTAGTTGGTGATGTCGGAGCCACCCTCGTCATCCGGTAAGAACCACCTGAGCTTGCAGGAATCGCTGCTCAGGTTCTCCGCTGTGAAGGGGATGCCCACTGGGCCGGGCACATCTGGAGGGGGGGGGGGGGGGGGCAGCCAGCCATTTATTCACTCATTGCTGCAGTCTGTTGTTTGCTTGCTCATTTATTCATGTACACATTTATTTATTGTTGCATTCTGTCCATCGTTTGTCTGATGTTCATGCCTTCATTCAAACATTAATTCATGTCTCTGTAACCTCATTATTCACATGTTCATCCATTCATGTCTTTCTGTAAGTTAATTATTCACTTGTTCATCCATGCATGTCTGTCTGTAAGTTAATTATTCACTTGTTCATCCATGCATGTCTGTCTGTAAGTTAATTATTCACATGTTCATCCATTCATGTCTGTCTGTAAGTTAATTATTCACATGTTCATCCATTCATTTCTGTCTGTAAGTTAATTATTCACATGTTCATCCATTCATGTCTGTCTGCAACCTCATTATTCACATGTTCATCCATTCATGTCTGTCTGTAAGTTAATTATTCACATGTTCATCCATTCATGTCTGTAAGTTAATTATTCACATGTTCATCCATTCATGTCTGTCTCTAACCTCATTATTCACATGTTCATCCATTGATATCTGTCTGTGAGCTCATAATTCACGTCATCCATTCAGCACACAGCGTTGCCTGTCACTCACCCAGAACCTTCACGGTGATGTTCTTCTTCTTCTCTCCTGCTGCGTTTTTGGCGGTGAGGCAGTACATCCCCTGGTGCTTCCTGATGCAGCCCTTGATCACCAGCGAGGAGCTGATGGTCGTGGTCTCCACGGCGGCCTCCAGGGGCAGCGCTGCTCCGTCCCTGCTCCAGCTGATCTCCGGGGCCGGCTGGCCCGACACGTAGGCGATGATGCGGATCACGCCGCCGGCATGGACCACAATCCTCTCCTTCACCGACGCGTCCAGGTCCACCTCAGGAGCAACTGGGGGAGGGGAAGCGGGTTAGGGCTCTACAGGCCAACATGGAAACAAACACCTCCGAAACCTGCTCCTCCCCCGGTAAAAACCACGTTGGCATAAAAAGGACGAAAGGAAGGGACCACAGAGGGAGGAATCCACTCTTCCAAGACGGTTAGGGTGTCGATTAAGCAACAAGAATTATATATTGAATGAAATGCATCACATAATGTAGTAAATAAGAACTAACACATTGTATGAATTAACTAAGTTTTGTAGTGGTCAGTCAAAAGTATTATTGACAGACCACACGCCAATCACTTATCGATCAAACATGCAGTTATGTATGCAGCGAAGTTACTGTATATGTAATGTAATATGTAATATGTAAGTAATACTTTAAAAACTGCTTCTACAATGTCTTTCCATGGTGCTGGTCCAACTCACTGCTTCTGTCGTTGACCTCCAGAACTTCAGGGACCTCCCCAGGCTCTCCGTTCCCGGCAGCGTTGACGGCGATCACCCTGAACCTGTACAGACCTCCGGTCTTCAGCCCGGGGATCACAAGCCTGGTGCCTCGCACCTCCTTATCCTTGGCCTGGGGACAGAGAAGAGCCAGAGAACTTCAGCAGAACTGCTCACAACAATGTCTTTGGCTTCACAATGCGTTTCAATAGGTGGGGGCGAAGCTTCTGAGGGAGTTAATATAAATTTGAGCTAAAAGTTAGCAAGCGTCTTGAATGATTATACCCTGCCTTTTAAGAACGTGTTCTCATTTGCAAACACAGCCCTATACGAGCACCAGTACCCTGCAGTTGACTTTATATTGGGCCTGAAAAGTTGAACCCGACATGGACCGATCCAGAACCGAACCCGAACCAAACCCGCATGTGTATGGCTTTCTGAATGCTGAACTCGATTACAGCCGCTTAAGCTGCTTAATAAACACGCTGCAGATTATTTGTATTAATTAGTAAATTCATCCCAAACCCTGACCATCCCGATGTACCTGTTGAAATATAGACCGACCCTCTACCCTGCAGGGGCGCACCTTGCACCACCATGTGGACGTGCTGTGTAAGTGCGCTCACCTTGACCCAGGCCTCTGTGCCCTCCTCCTTGTGCTCCACCCAGTAGCCAATGATCTTGGAGCCGCCATCCTTCAGTGGGGGGATCCACTCCAGGTCCACCGTCGACTTGGTCCAGTCCATCACCTTGGGGGTGGGGGCAGTAGGGGGTGCTATAGGGGCAGAGGGCACAGTCAGCGCTCTGATATGTGATGTGTTAGGCTAAACTAGGCTAAGCTAGGCTCTATCATATTATTATGCAGTGTTGAGTCTAAACTAAAATATGCTAGGCTCGTATAGCCTAATTGCAGTGTTGAGTCTAAGCTAGGCTAGGCTCTAGGGTAACTGCAGTGTTGAGTCTAAGCTAGGCTAGGCTCTAGGCCCTAGAGCCTAGGGTAACTGCAGTGTTGAGTCTAAGCTAGGCCAGTTTAGAATTTAAGATAGGCAAGGATAATGGCAGTATTGAGTATAAGATAACCTAGACTAGGCTTTAGTCTAGGGTAATTGCAGTGTTACTGTGTCTAAGATAGCGGATGACCAAAGCTAATGCTAGCCGTGTGCTGCTCACAGATGGGTTCCCTGGCAAATACTGGGTCTGTAGGGGCGCTGGGGAGCCCTGGGCCAGCGGCATTGAGGGCTGTGACCCGGAACAGGTACTGGGAGCCCTCGATGAGACCGGTGACGTCGAAAGTCTCGCCCAACGCCATGGGGCGGATGGGGTCGCGGGTCACGCGTGTCCACCTCTTGGACGTGGTCTCCTTGCGCTCCAGCCAGTAGCCCGTGATGGGGCTGCCCCCGTCGTCCTCGGGCTCCTCCCAGTTGAGCGTCATGGAGTCCATGGCGATGTTGGAGATGGTGGGCTTCTCGCACTGGCCCGGCACCGCTGGGGAACCACGGTAAAGATAACGTGTTAGCTAGCTAGAAATAGTTAGCTAGCTATTGTTCATTGAGTCGATCATTTTGTTTTACACGTATGCATGAAAATGTGTACGCATATATACTCTATGCATATATGCATGTCTCATAGTTACACCTTTATATTTCCAGGTATATTTCAACAACACAAATTGTTTTCCTGAACCTTTTGTTTGTTTAAAATACATTTAGCCATTGCTACCGTGTGCTGTGGTGTTGTCCTACAGCATAGCGACCGTCCCACTTACAGATGATGTTCCGGGCCACTTCGGGCTCGCTGTCCAGCGGCTCTCCGACGCCGTACTTGTTCTGGGCCATGACGCGGAAGACATACTCGTACTCCTCCATCAGGTTCTCCACCGTCCAGATGCGTTCCTTGGGCTCGCTGGTCACGGGCACCCAAGTGTTCCGGTTGGCCACGCGCCGCCAGATGACGTAGTTGGTGAGCTTGGAGCCGCCGTCGTCCTTGGGCGGCAGCCATGATAGGGTGATCCTATCAGCGCTGATCTCCTCAAACTTAATGGGAGCGGAGGGGGGGCCCGGACGTCCTGAGGAGAGGCCAACAAACGTCACGTGTTCAGAAGATGTGCGTGAGCACAATAAGTAAGGCTAGCTCCCCCTGGTAGTGTGTCGTGGAAGGCACTTTTAACAATGCTCGAAAACGTAAAGACAAATTGAATTGGGTTTTGATGTGTGTCAGACTGGGTGTTTAAATGCTAGTGTGTGCAATATGACCAACATGTGACAAGACCAACAACAACACAATATTTTCCTTGGAGGGCTTGTTGTTTTGTTTCCTGAGACCATCCTTCCAGGATCAGACTGGAACCCCTCAATATGTAGAAAATATTCAGGCCAATCAGCAGCTATCTGAAGCTTTCCTCAAGATGCAGACAGCACTCAGTCTGTATGACTTTACTGCAAACAGTGTGATTGGGTGAGATAATCATCGGTAGTTCAATCGTTATGTAAGGAAGTTTGATTGTAGATGTAGCTTGTAAATGTAGGTATCAGCAGAGCATCTAAAACGAACGCTTTTGAATTGAGGGCTTCCAGACTGATACTCAAAGTCAAACTGGTTAGATCAGGATGGTCTCACGATGGCGTGGGATGCTCCAGGGAGCGAGTGGCGTGGCAGTGCATACCCAGGACGTTGAGCCTCATCTCCTTGGAGGCCTTGCCCAGGCTGTTGGAGGCCACCAGGGTGTAGAGGCCGGTGTCGGGCCTCTTGCCCTGCTGGATGAGCAGCGTGCAGCTGTCGTCCGACACCATCTTGTTGATGTGCTCATCGTACTGCACCTCCGCCCGGGCTTCCGCCTGGTGGGGCGGGGCTTTGAGCCAGGTGAGGGTAGGGAAGGGGCAGCCGCGCACTGTGGCAACGATGCTGATGTCGCTGCCTTGCTCCGCCTCCATGAACTCCTTCAGCTCGATGGACGGGGCGCCTGGGTGGAGGAGGAGGATGAGGAGTTACAGGTTAGTGAACGATAACGACTGCACCTTGCTGCTGCCCCTGCTCTTCTAGAGATTAAAGGTATAGTAAGCGATTTTAAGCTAACTCACTTCCGCTAGTTTACCGTTCTGTGTGCGTGCTAAAAAAAGAAAAAGGAAACAAACAAAGTGGTGCAGACCACAACAATATCCTAGCCTTCACAATGCGTTTGTAATGTGTGGGGCAGAGCTTCTGAGGGAGCACCATATGGTGGTTTTGTTGTGATTTGAGTTAGAATTGACCAATATTATCTTCAAAAATTGATGGCCTGAAGACGGGGGTGGGGGGGGCTTACACGTCTGGTCTCGGAGCAGGATTGGTCCCACGGTGGAGGAGGGCCTGCTGGCCCCAGCCTCGTTGTAGGCCTTCACCCGGAACTCATACTCGTCTCCCTGCTTCAGGTCCTCCACCTTGTAGGTGGTGGTGTCCACTTCCCTCCTGTTACACCTACAGCCACGCGGGGAACAGCAGGGCAGCCTGTTAGGTTCCTTAACAGCTGGACCCCTATACCTGCTCCTTAGTAACAGCTGGACCCCTATACCTGCTCAGTAACAGCTAGATGTATGAACCCTATACCTGCTCCTTAGTAACAGCTGGATGTATGACCCCTATACCTCCTCCTTAGTAACAGCTGGATGTGCGACCCCTATACCTGCTCCTTAGTAACAGCTGGATGTATGACCCCTATACCTGCTCCTTAGTAACAGCTGGACCCCTATACCTGCTCCTTAGTAACAGCTGGACAGCGTGACATCATGGCGTACCTCCTCCAGGACTCCTTCTGGCTGCCGCTGGCCTCCCAGCAGAGCAGCTCCACATCGTAGTGCGTGACCGGGGAGCCTCCGTCGTTCTTGGGGGCCTTCCATGTCAGGATGACAGTGCCCTTCCTCACACTCTGGATCTTCAGCCTCAGCGGGGGGTCTGGAGGGTCTGCAGGTGAGAGGTCAGAGGTCAGAGGTGGTGTTTACACCCCCAGAGAACATGTTGTTTACACGTTAAAGGCATGCTAATTAAGGTAAGGACACTATGACGCTTGCTTTCAGATGTCCTGCCTATTGCTGTTGTGTTCTTGTTTAAGAAATAATGTGTGTGTAATGCTATGTGGGTTGTGTGTTGATTGTTTGATACCGTGCTGTGAAGAAGACAATAACATATGTAACTAATATGTAACCAAGTACGCTAGCTTAGCTTTCCCTGTGCACGCTTAACACACAATCAGGTGTTTCTACGCAGCCCTGGCTTTGTAAATAGCATCACAAACAAGGTGGTGTTTGCAATGTCTGGGACGGAGCTTCTGAGGAAGAGGTGTTTTGGTTTTATTTGAGTGCTCAATCAATCAATCAATATCATAATATATGTCTAGGTATATATCTATGAAACATACGGATGGGGTCCCGTGCCCTGGCTGCCTGCTCGGTCACTACACTGGGTCCGAAGCCGAAGCAGTTCTCAGCCTTGATGCGGAACAGGTACTCCTGACCGTTGATCAGGTCCGGGACCACCAGGGACTGAGCTGCACATGCAGGGTTGACCTGGGACAGGCAGGGGAAGACCAGTATTGATGGTTAGTATGGACGTGTCCTGCCCATAGTGGACAGATTAATAATATGGCTCTTGCAGTGCTGCTACAATACTTATTATTAATGTGTGAACTCTCTCTAGTGGTAACTATGACATTATATGATAATAAAATTGCATTGCATTGTGAGTTTCACAGCATGACATTTAAAAGAAAGAAACTTGAATTCATAAAGAACTTTTGATTTGAAATCAAGTATGAAGGAGCAGGTGGGGGTTAAACCCAAGCATGTGAACTGGTATGTCAAGCATGTTGGGAGTGTAACTCAGGTGGGAGTTGATCACCCAAACCACTAACACGTCCTTCCTACAGTCACTTGTGATGTAGCAGCAGGTGTGCTGTAGCAGCAGGTGTGTTGTGTTGTGTTGCAGCAGCATATGTGTTGTAGCAGCAGGTGTGTTGTAGCAGCAGATGTGTTGTAGCAGCAGATGTGTAGTGCTGTAGCAGTAGATGTGTTGTAGCAGCAGGTGTGTTGTGTTGTAGCAGCAGATGTGTTGTAGCAGCAGATGTGTTGTAGCAGCAGATGTGTTGTGCTGTAGCAGCAGATGTGTTGTAGCAGCAGGTGTGTTGTAGCAGTAGATGTGTTGTAGCAGCAGGTGTGTTGTGTTGTAGCAGCAGATGTGTTGTAGCAGCAGGTGTGTTGTAGCAGCAGGTGTGCTGTAGCAGCAGGAGGCGTTACACACCTTGGTCCAGGCTTTGCCTGTCATGGTCTTCTTCTCAATGAAGTAGCTCTTGATCCTTTCCCCTCCATCGCTCTCCGGGTGCTTCCAGGAGAGCCTGCAGGTCCCCCTGGTAATATCACTGACCTTCAGCTCCCTCACGGGGCCAGGCAGGTCTGTCAGGCACACAGCACAGTCATCCTCCATGTTCAACCTCACTAGAGGTGTGTGTGTGTGTGTGAGTGTTAAAAGGTTTGTAAAAAACCCTCATGGGGTAAAAAGGCAAGAAGCCTTGAGAAGGGACCGGGTCCCAACGGGTTTGGGCTGATATTTCAAGCTCTAGTAAGAAGTAATACGTTGTATGAATGATCTACGTGTTGTAGTGGTCATAGGGCAGCATTACCCTGGTAGATGTAACACCATTATGAGCCTGGTGACGATCAGCTCTAACTCACCCAGAACGTTTACTCGGACTTTGACCACCTTGTGTCCAGCAGGGCTTTCCGCGTTGATGATGTAGCGTCCAGCATGGCTCATCTTGCAGTCTGGAACCACCACTGTGGAGGTGGTGTCTGTGGTGTGGACCTGAGGAGGAACACAACATCTTGAAACACAGCCAGGACAGCACTCCTTAAATCCCCGCTGTACGAGGCCCATGTGGTTTATGAACTAAATAACAAAGACGTTGTTTTGGTGTAAAACTGTGAGAGAGCATACCCATCTCACACCTAAGTGCTAACTGGCTCAAGCTCCTCTCTACTCCCCCTCCCCCTGTCTACATAGCTAACATAAACACTGAGAAGGGCGTGGCTGAAATGTGAGGGTGCTCCCACACACTGTGTGCTCTAAAACACGTCCTGTGTGCTCTACAACATGTCCTGTGTGCTCTAAAGCACGTCCTGTGTGCTCTAAAACACGTCCTGTGTGCTCTAAAGCACGTCCTGTGTGCGTTACAGCACGTCCTGTGTGCTCTACAACACGTCCTGTGTGCTCTAAAGCACGTCCTGTGTGCTCTACAGCACGTCCTACAGCACATCCTGTGTGCTCTACAACACGTCCTGTGTGCTCTAAAGCAAGTCCTGTGTGCTCTATAACACGTCCTGTGTGCTCTAAAGCACGTCCTGTGTGCTCTACAACACGTCCTGTGTGCTGTAAAGCACGTCCTACAGCACATCCTGTGTGCTCTACAACACGTCCTGTGTGCTCTAAAGCACGTCCTGTGTGCTCTACAGCACGTCCTACAGCACATCCTGTGTGCTCTATAACACGTCCTGTGTGCTCTACAACACGTCCTGTGTGCTCTAAAGCATGTCCTGTGTGCCATCCTTCCTACCTCAGAGTCCACGGGCAGCGTGTGCAGCTCGTTCTTCTTCTCCGTCTCGGCGGGGCCGTCGAAGGTCCAGGTGACCTTGGGCGCCGGCCGGCCCGTTACCGTCGCACCGATGCGAATGCACGTGCCCGCCCGGCAGGCCAGCAGGTCTTGAGCGCTGACGTCCAGTGTCACCGTGGGTTCGACTGAGGCGCGCACGCACACACAACAACAACAATATTAAATGTGATTTATACGATATTTTAAAGCATATATACAGCAGCAATCAACTATGTTCTATAACATATAGTGGAGTAGTGGCATCCTGAGCAGAGAATGACATCACACTCCCTCTGTGTGTGTGTTGTCATCCTAGCAGCTCTGTTCTTTGTTTACATAGCAGGTCTAGCCGCATGTGCATATGTGTGTGTGGGCGCTTGCATGTGTGTTTTGGTCTGAGATGCTGGAGCTCTAGTGTGACACCTAGTGGCAGACAGGCTCATCTACAGCTCCTGTAAAGCCACTTACTGAGGATGTCCTGCACCAAGATGTCTGCCGTCTTGCCGCTGGGCTCGGAAGTGCCGGCGGCATTGACTGCGTAGACCCTGAAGCGGCACTTCTTGCCTTCCTTCAGGTCGGGCACGGTGATCTCCGTGGACGGGTGCAGCTTGTCCGCAGGCGTCACACGCCTCCAGTCGGGGGAGCCCTCCTCGTGCACTTCCACGATGTAGCCCTTCACGGGGCTGCCGCCATCTTTATCCGGCGGGCTCCAGGCCAGGCTCACGCTGCTCTTGGTCTTGTCCCTCACCTCGGGGACGCCGGGCGGGCTGGGCACGCCTGGGAATGGGAGGAGGAGTGTTAACGTTTGGAGGCCAGCGCCCCCTGGTGGAGCAGCGTCAAGGCATGAGATGTGGAGGCCAGCGAGCCAGAGTCTGGCTCTGTAAATGGTGAACAAACAAAGTGGTGCAGACCGCACCACACACTATACCAGTGTTGACGCCACAATGGTATTGGTAACTGTTTTGGGGTAAATGTACTTTTATTCAGGCCCTGCATGGTAGATGTAGCTGTCTGGGCGCTGCCTACGTCAGCCTCCACAGCAGAATGCTGTTGGTGACACGCCCACTTAGGAGACTAAAACCATCTTGTTATTACTCCAGTATCTATTATGTGTGTACTGTGGTTTGGAACAATGCGTCTCCCAGGGTGACCGGTGGCCATGTTCTGTGGTCTCCTGGGGCGACGGGGTGTACTACTCACTGTAGGGGTCCTCGGCCAAGCGGCACCCAGTGTACTCGCTGTGGGGGCCCACACCGGCGGCGTTGCAGGCCGACACCCTAAACTGGTACTCGGTTCCCTGGATGAGCCGCAGCACAGTGTACTGCAGGCCCTTGACGGCCGGCTTGGTGACGGGGGCGCGGTTGACCCGGCCCCAGTACACTGCCCCGCGCTCCCTCTTCTCCAGCCAGTAGCCCTGGATGCTGGAACCACCGTTGTCCAGGGGGGGCTCCCACGTCAGCGTCATGGTGGTCGCTGTGGCAGCGATGATCTTGGGGAAGCGTGGCGGCCCCGGCAGGCCGAAGGGGTCCCGGAGCTGGACCTTCTCTGATTCGCAGCCGTCGCTGGTGCCGTACTTGTTCACCGCCTTCACCTGGAACTGGTACTGCCCGTTGGTGTCCAGCTTGTAGACCTGGGGAGGAGACACTAAGGGGGTCAGGAGAACTGCCGACACCTGGCCGTGGAGCCGGTCCAAACACACCACAAGATGGGGCCAGTCTGTCAGTTAGTGTAACATAGTAGTAGTAACATTCTACTGTTTGTTTGAATGCAACTTAAAGCAAACGCCAGCTAGTTCGCACCGCTCTCTACCCCTCCCCGTAGCCTGTGTTTCAAACACAAAGCTGGAATGTGGGGTTCTGACGTTGCGCAACACAATCGAGGAGTGGGACTTTATTGTGTGCGATGACAACCCTGCTAGCCATTACAGCATTCACTTTCCATCTGGGCCTGAGCTAACATTCACATACTAATACCCCGTATCTCCTGTCGATGAGGTTGATGGTGAGGACGTCGTAGTCGGACTTCTTCTTCTTGCTGGCATCCCTCTTCTCCACTATGTAGTTGGTGATGTCACTGCCGCCGTTGTCCTCTGGGGCGTCCCAGGTCAGGTAGCAGGACTCTGACTTAATGCCAGACACCACGATGTTCCTGGGCGGCAGAGGACGGTCTGCTCCCGAGAGGCAAGCCAGTGTATGGTGGCATTAGTAGAAGGTCATGTGTTCATTGGTAACATTAGCAACACACACAAGGGCCTCTCTTCAATACATCTCTGTTGATAAACAGCCCAACACCAGGGTAGAGGGTTGTGTTAGTAAACAAGGGGTTTTACCAGGAGCTCCAGCCCAACACCAGGGTAGAGGGTTGTGTTAGTAAACAAGGGGTTTTACCAGGAGCTCCAGCCCAACACCAGGGTAG
>JAODTR010015608.1:11634-26508 GCA_025399935.1 Amblyopsis rosae
AGGGTTAGGTTAGTGAACAAGGGTATTTTACCGAGGACCTCCAGCCTGATGACGTGCTGGGCCTTGCCGTAGCAGTTCTCGGCCACCAGCTTATAGTTGCCCTTGTCCTGCCGCACGGTCACTGGAATGGCAATCTTGGTCCTTTGGGTGATCTTGTCCACCTGGTGGTCGCAACACACACACACACACGTCAAACGTTTAGTCGTGGGGGCGGGGCCTTGTGATCTTTCGCTATAGTATTTTAACCAGATTTAGCAATTGGTGCTTTATACCACGTACACCACTTTTTAGAAATAGATACTTTTCAAAGTTATCTGGACTACAATATACAGTATAAAGTATGCCACCAGCTGTATACTACTGTGGTGGTGGATTATCAGCAGCGGCGATGCAGTAGCAGAGCAACGTTGTCACCTCCTCAAACTCCATGGTCATCTTCTCCACATCGGGCTTGTCGATGGCCACGTCGTCCTTCATCCACTGGACGGTGGGCAGGGGGAGGCCCAGCACCTCGGCCGGCATGTCGATGGCCTGGCCCTTCCTCACAATGATGGCGTTGCTCTTGAAGTACTTCAGGATGGAGATGGAGGGAGCGACTGCACACACCGCGAGAAGGTATGCATGAGGCGTAGCGTACGTAAAGGGTTCACGACGATGGACTGATCCAACACACTGGATGTCATGTGATGCATGTGTCCATCAGCAGGAGAGGCTGATGCCATGGGCCAGTTGGATAAAGCTGAGCATGCAGCATACATATTTTGTTTTCACAAAAATATAAATTTTGAAGCCTCTAGTGTCGATACATACTTTTTAATTGAGCGCAAAGGGAATACATATACTAAATGAAGAATATACCGTAACTCCATCATTGATACATTATTAATTAACCAAATTGGATTTAGAATGTAGTATTTTGTAGCACTATTTTAAATCATTCAGTCAATTATGTAGAATATTGCAATGTATCGCAATATGTATTGTATCGCAATGTATTGCGATACAATACATATTGTTTTTGACCCATATGTCATGATATGTATCGTTTGTGACACGTGTCGTGATACGTATCGTGAAACATAACAACACAATCGTATCGTGACACATAACACAATCGTATTGTGACACGTGTCATATGTATCGTATGATGACACATGATATATCATGATATGTATCGGATCCTGCCAATACCCAACCCTATATATGTGTGTGTGTGTGTGTTCATACTTTGATCCTCCTGGATCTTGACGGTGATGGCCTTGGACGGGTCCCCGTTCCCCACCTCGTTCACGGCCAGCACGCGGAAGTCGTACTCCTGGCCCTCGGACAGGTTCTCCAGCGTGCCGTGGCACTCGGGGAACATGCGGTGATTGGCCACTTCGTACTCCGTGCTGTCCTCTCGCATCTTCTCCACGAAGTAGCCCAGGATGGGGCTGCCACCGTTGGAGCGGGGCGGCTCCCAGGCCAGGCTGATGGAGGTCTTCCCTCGGTCGGTGTAGCGCAGATTCTCCGGAGCGGACGGGAGTCCTGCGGAGTGGGGGGGGTCAGAAGACCCTGCTCAATGTCCGGACTGGTTGAAATGGGGGTTGGGGGGTGGGGAGGGACGGGATCGAATCCGGGACCTTCCAGGTTGGAGGGGGACACCGAGACCTTGGGGTGCCCCAGCGGTCTGGAATGTGCTTTTCCAACGGAAGGGTCCAGGGTTCAATACCCTACATAGGCCTACATGTAACCCTGCCAGCTGATCAAGACCTCTGATGGCATACATGGGAAACACACACACACGCACTCACACACACACATGCACACAGGCACACTGGGTACTCTAAGACATGTTGCATGCTGGGTAACATGAGACGAGGTGCATGCTGGGTAGTGTGAGACCAGGTGCATGCTGGGTAGTAAACGGACTGCTTTTATCCAAAGCACTTTACAGTATTTTGCCTCACATTCGCCCATTCATACACCGATGGTGATTCCTGCCAAGGTGTAACCAACCACTAATAGCAGTTGGGAGCCCAACACCCAGGCCACTCGACCACCCTGTCCCCCTTAGTGTGAGACCAGGTGCATGCATGTTAGTGTAGGCTGGCCCTACCTTTGGGGTCCACTGCCAGGATGGGGCCCAGGTCTGCGGGGACTCCGTCTCCGTACTTGTTCCTGGCGACGACCCGGAAGTCGTACTCCTCCCCGGCCAGCAGGTCCTGCACGTCACACCTGCAGGAGGCCGTCTCCATGGGCTGACGGAACAGCTTCATCTTGGCGTCGCGCCGCAGCACCTCGTAGCCTACGATGTCACTGCCGCCGTTGTCCAGCGGGTCGGCCCAGGTCAGCGTGATGTTCTTCTTGGTCACCGCCACCGTCTTCAGGTCCACCACGGGGCCCGGAACGTCTAGGGGTGGAAACACAGTTACCTCCTGTCTCACCCTTCTCCTGGTTCACCCTCCTGTCTCACAATTCTCCTGTCTCCCCCTCATCCTGGCTCACCCTCCCGTCTCACTCTCACCCTCCTGTCTTACTCTCCTCCTGTCTCACCCTTCTCTTGTCTCATCCTCCTGGTTATTAAATGTCACAGTCTCTTAATAATTTTGATTTTAACGCCATTGTTATGATTTCTTTATGCAAAAGCATCTGAATATATTTTAAAACATTTTATTTAAAATGTGTTTAGCATAGCCTCATTAGAGACTAGATGTTCTTAAAAATCCAAAGTAATCTCAGGACCCTCTAACAGCAATCGGCGTCCCCACGGGGGGTCCCGACCCCCACACTGAGCACTGAGTGAGTGGTGGAATCAGCGACTGACCCATGACGTCCACTCTGGTCTCGGCCATCTTGGTGCCGCTGCTGTTGGTGCCAGTGACCTGGTAGTTCCCGTGGTCGGCCCGCACTGCCTTCTTGATGACCAGCGCAGTGTTCTGGCCCTCCGTTTCTACCAAGGCACGCTCCTTGTCGGGCTCCGCCCCGTCCTTGGCCCACTTGACCTCGGGCTGGGGCCGGCCAGTCACCACCGCCGGCAGCCGGAGTGCCTCACCGGCCCTGATGATCACGCCGTGCCTCACGGAGACATCGAAGGTGACCACGGGAGCCACTGTGGGACACACAGCGCCGTCAGACACACGGCATGGTGGGGTATTACCTCTACGTGGGCACACCTGTATCTGTATGGTGTTCCTCACATATGATTGGACAAACTATTTTTATATTCAAATCAGCTAGAGCGCCAATGGAAACATAACGTTCCGTCGGTACCTTGAGGCTCTTTGACGGTGACGGGTTCGGTCACGCCCGGTGCGCCGGGTCCGGCGTCGTTGACAGCGACCACCCTGAAGTAGTAGTCGGCTCCCTCAGTCAGCCCTGTCACGGTGTAGGTAAGCTCCTTACAGCGGAACTCTGTGCAGCGGCTCCACTCCTTCTCACCGGCCAGCACCTGGAGGACACACCGGGCATGTGCAACCAGCGTGTCACCATGTTAGCTAGATTACTCAAAGAGAATGATCCTGTACACAGTATATGTATGTATACTAAAGGATACAGATAGTAGAAGTACCAGTTTAAGGTGTGGGCTTTAGCGTAAGATTCAGAACATTATTTATTTTGCACTAAAAGCCACAGTAAACAGAGGGCATTCCTTCTGTTTAGTTCATGTATAACATTCATTAAAATTAACGTTGTTAGTCCCAGACCTTCTCCACGTGGTAGCCCGAGATGTCTCCTCCGCCGTTGTACAAGGGGGGCTTCCAGGCCAGAGTGACCGAAGTATTTCCCGTGTCCACGACCCATGGAGTCGGGGGACCGGGGGGCACTGTTGGGACACACAGGGGAGAGTTATAATCACCTGTGAAGAAACTTTGGACCATGTGACGTTTTTTTGGTGCCATAATTCATGAGGACAATTATTTGTTGCCAATCCACCTTCATTTTAGTGGATTGGCAAAATCACACATAACACTTATGTCTGTAACTGTGTTAATTGTGCTGCTGCCTGCCTTGGCCAGGACACTCTTGTGAAAGAGATGTTTAATCTCAATGTGCCAATTCCTGATCAAGTAAAAAAATATATATATATATAAAAATAATTTATTTGCTCTTGGACAAACATACATACCCTAAAATGGACCCCCCCCAGATTTACTTATCTTCATCTAAAACTGTCCTTGTCCTCTTACATAATCTGCTCACAATCTAAATAATGTTCCTTCTCTTTTGTAGAGAACGCCTACACTCAAATGTGTCTGAGTGCTGTCCTTTCTCTCTCCATGATCTGTCCATGGATGGTCAGCCCAACAACAGTGCCCAACGTCCTCAGCCAATGGGAACAAGTGTCATGAGTTTGGACCAAAGCAATGGGTCCTCTATGGTCTCACTGGTTGTGGGACACCACACGAGATGGAAAGTCAGTTTGAGGAGCGAAGGGAAACATGTTTTCACAACAAATACTTGTTGGTGGCACAGATATGAATGCAATAAATGCCTGATGTCATAACCGGATACAAAGCCAGGCCAACCAAACATCGGTCGCCGGTGGACCCTGACAAGGCCACTCACTGATGGCATCCATGGCGACGGTGCGGTCCGTGGGCTCGCTGAAGGGCCCGGGCCCGGCCAGGTTCTCAGCGCACACCCTGAAGATGTAGGTGAGGCCCTCCATCAGGCCGCCGATCTTCACCTCCAGGGAGTTGAGCAGGGCGCGGTTGAACCGTGTCCAGTGCCTGCTGTTCACCTCTTTCCTCTCGATCCAGTAGCCCAGGATGGGGCTGCCGTTGTCCTTGGGCTCATGCCAGGAGATGTGGGCGCTGCTGGCCGTCACCTCGTGGACCCTGGGGGTGTTGGGGGCATCGGGGGGATCTGTGGGGGGAAGGGGGGAGACACAGGTAAATACACCATGTATGGCGTGTTATTAATAAAGGGAATCTTAAGGCACAACTTTTTAGATTAGTTATTACTATGTATGAGTATTTATGTATTTTATTATGTTATGGTTTATTACCAATGTATTGATGTAATGTTTTCACTGTATTGTTTTATTTTCAATGTTCTCTTAAACACCGTGCTTTGCACATTTGCACAAAAGGCGCGATATACATAATTTCATTGATCAATTCATTGATTTGATCTATTCCTGCTGAGCACAAATGGTGTTCTCCGACGCTTACCAAACTGGTTCTTGGCGACCAGCGGCTCAGAGATGCAGGGCGGCCCGCTGCCGAACTTGTTCTCGGCGTTGACCCTGAAGATGTACTCCTTGCCCTCGATCAGCTTGCCAACCTGGCAGCTGGTGCCTTTCAGCGTGGACGTGACGGTGATCCAGCCGATCTCCTCGCTCCGGTAGTCCTTCTTCTCCAGCATGTAGCTGAGGATCTCGCTGCCTCCGTCGTCCGCCGGGGGCTCCCAGTTGCAGATGACGGACGTGTCCCGGACCTCATCGAAGGTGAAGTTGACGGGAGCGCCAGGCTTGTCTGTTGAGCGCAGGAGATGACACAGCGTGAAACTGTAACCTTGTCATAAAGTGGCACTGTGCAATGTGTCATTTTGGCTACAAGGGGTCAGGTGAATGAGTGAAACTGATAACGTGAGATGATGTGTGGGAACTAGGAGATGATGTGGGGACCTTGAGCTTGGTCTTACCCAGGACGTTGACATCGCAAGAGGCAGAGGCAGAGCCGTGGGAGTTCTCTACCCGGACGGTGAAGGTGCCGTGGTCGGCTCGGACAGACTCGCGGATCATGAGCGCCGTCTCGCCCTTCTTGGTCTGGTCCAGGCCCAGGCGCTGGCGCATGGGGGTCACAAACACCTCCTCCGGCTCCGGTACCTTCCCAGAACAAATGATTGGCTTTGTTAAAGCTCCTCCTGTAGTCCGAGCTCTTTATGTTGTGTGTGTACGTGCATTGTCTTGGGCTGAGATGCAGGTGGTCTAGTGTGACCTCTAGCGGTAGAAGGTCATATAGAGCCACTTTAAAATGACAATAGTTCTTCATTTGAATGGCAAATGTGGCACACACACCTTGGTCTTCTTCTTCTTCTTGACCATGCGGAGAATCTTCTTGGTGGGCTCCTTGGTGACGTCTTCGTCGTTCCTCAGCCAGGTGACCTTGGGGTAGGGAGACCCGGAGATGTAGGCGTCGATACGGATCTCCTCGCCATTCTTGATGCACACGCCAGATTGGACGCGTGCGTGGAGGGTCACCTTGGGCTTGTCTGCGGTGGAAAGCCATGTTTGGTCAGAGACACGCTATAGTGCTGTCTACATAACAAGCCACTCACGGGACTTAGTGACACATGAGGAGCGATTACACAGTATGTACACATGTTTTTGAAAGCATAAATGTACTATAATCATGTATAGTGCAGTAATGCCACATGCTCGCCACTATCACAAATAAGTGCAGTTCTTTCTGGCATGCTGCCACAAAATACATATACTTAATATATTAATAGACATATCCTATGTATTTAGTGGCTCCAAGTGCCTCCAGTCTGAAGGGCTGACCACTAGGAACAGGTCAAACATGGATCAAACCTCGTAGGCACCATAGCCCTGCGTTCATATGACATGCTTGTCACTTATGGGTGTTCCTGGATGCTTATTGGTTGGATCAACGTTGCCTTCACTCCCATTGGTCACCTTGTCGCATCAGTATTTACATTAAATAGGTCTGTTTCCACCCCACCAAGTTGTTGTGCCGCACCCACTGGAGAATGTTTGCTGTCCGTGCGAACACAGGGTAAGGAACAAACCACCGCTGAGCTCATTTATCATTCACAATAATGTATTCCTATGAGACAGTATCATAATACTGTAGAAATAGGCCTACTATATTCAAAATGCAGCTGCAGAGCTCCAGCCACTAGGTGGAATACTACACGTAAAGGACCAGATCATTTGCATTAGAGCCTGCGGTGCCCATAGTCTGCCTGCTGCTTGTTCCTACCAACAGGATCGGCCGCCGTTATTGGCTGTGAGCTGCGGGATGGCTCACTGACGCCAGCCTTGTTCTCGGCTCGGACCCGGAACTGGTACTCCACGCCCTCCTTGAGGTCCGGCACCACATAGGAGAACCCGGGCACCAGGTTGGGGTTGATCCTCTCGTAGCGCTCCCCGTCCTTCTCGATCTTCTCCAGGATGTAGCCCTGGATGGCACAGCCGCCATCGTAGTCAGGGGCCTTCCACGAGATGGCGATGGACTTGGAGGTGGGGTCATAGGCCTCCACCTGGATGGGAGGGTCTGGTTTCTCTGTGGACGGAGCATTGAACATCAGTAGCTGGTCATTGGACACAATGGAGACATAATAAGTTTATGCTAGGTTATCAAAGACATAAGCAACAGATGTTTGCTAGCTGATCAAATTGATCAGCTAGCAAACATATGTTGCTTCTGTCTTCTCTAGGTAAGGTCAATTTGAACACACAATAAGTTGCAGGTTATCAATTAAAAACCACAAAAGCATGAGAGTCAATGGAAGGACTTCTAATATTTTACAATTCTTCCTATCCTCTCCGGTGGACCCACCACTGTTGTTTGACGTAATGATGTAATTTAACTATGGATTAGAAAAATCTGAATTGCAAAAGGAGAGAATGGTGAATGGCGGAATTATTTTTGTATTTTCATTAGTGTATCTCAATTAGTAGAAAATTTGTTTATTTCAAAGTTGTTCTGGTTTCATGTGTTAATCCCAGACAACAGTAACTGTCGTGATTCTGACGTCAAAGTTGGCACTCTTACGTTTGATCTCCTCGGTGATGACGGGGTTTCTCAGGTCCAGGAACTCCCCGGCACCAACCTTGTTGACAGCCCTGACCCGGAAGTGGTACTCGCAGTTGAGGTACAGGTCCTTTACACCGCAGGTGAGCACGTTCTCCCCGGACATGACGGGCATGTAGGTCTTCTTGGAGGTCTCGCGGCGCTCCAGGGTGTAGCTGACGATGGGAGTGCCGCCGTCGTTCTCCGGCGCTTCCCAGCTGATCCGGCAGGAGTTCTTGGTGACTTCACTAGAGCTGATGTCCTTGCACTGCCCAGGAAGACCTGCAGGGGGCAGCGGAGCATGCTTGATTGGATGCTGTATTTGTACCTCCAAAAGAGATCTTCAGATAACATTACATATTTATATAGCCCTTAATCACACTCTCAAATGGCTATACAAACCTAATTTTCACATGGAAACAAACAACACCCCCGTAACGCCCCGTAACCAACCTGCTCCTCACCCCAGGCAAGGAAAAACGTCATTGCCTATTGCTCAGCAACAGTGAAATTGTTTTATTGTAAAAGTGGATTATTGTATTGTAACTGTATAGGGGAGACATGTGAAGGTGGTGAAGCATGTTAGCAGATTATTACTGCAGGACAAGACACACTACGTCACATCATCAGCCCAAGGCAGGTCCAGTGAGGTTGTACCTATGACGATGACGTTGATGGTGCCTGTGGCCGTCCCCAGGCTGTTCTCCAGCGTGATGGCGTAGGCCCCGGCGTCTGCGTGCGTGCACTTCAGCAGGTCCAGCTGGGCGTTGTGCATCTCCACAGCCATGGAGAGCCTGTCATCGGCCTTGCACTCCGTGCCGTCCTTGTGCCACGTCATCTTGGGCGTGGGGATGGCCGTGTAGGGGATGTCCAAATGCAGCTTCTCTCCCTCCACCACCACAACGTCCTTGGCCTCCAGATCCATGGTGGGGGCGCCTGGGTACGAGACAGAGTGTTTAAGTAGGGCTGTTTCACTGTTGTTAGCATGAACTCTAGTTTGGTTCTGGTGGACATCTGGATCCAGGACTTACAGTATATAAAGGACTCGTCATTAATATGATGTTGAAAATCCATATTTATTGTCCTGCAGTGGTGGAGGTACCCACTCTGATATACAATTCTGGTATTGTTATTAACATTACATTTAATGCTAGCATGTAGTATAGGCTATAACTTCTGAAGGACACATTGGCTAATGCTAATGCTAACGCTAATGCTAATTTAGTCAGCATTGGTTGACAAGCCTGCACGGTCCAGACGGCTTGCGGTAAAACTCACAGTCAGGGTCTTTGGTGAAGACCTTGTCGGTGACGTCCGAGGGGTCGCTGACTCCCACCGAGTTGATGGCGCGAACCCTGATGACGTACTTCTTCTCGGGCTTGATGCCGTCGTCGATCCGGTACTGGAGCTCCTTGATGGGTCTACTGTTGACCCGCAGCCACTTGAGCTCCGGGCGGGCCTCGGCCACCTCCACATGGTACCCCGTGATGGGGCAGCCGCCGGTCTTGGCCGGGGGCTTCCAGGTGACGTTGATGTGGACCCTGCTGGCGTCTGGGATGGCCACCTCCAGGGGAGGCGATGGAGCACCTGGGAGGAGGAGGAGGAGACAAGGACACTGTAAATTAGATGTTCCATATTTCATAACGCACCATATTACTTTTTCATGTCAGATACATTCTAGTTCTATTCACTACTTGTGTGTATTTACTAAATCAGTATATGTTGACATTATTCGACGCACCATCATTTTCACTACTTTGTGTTTACGTCATTATTATTACTATCCTTTTATTATTATCCCTGATGGCATGCTGTTGTCATTATCCTAACAGAATGTTGGTTGTTTTTACAACTGGCATATGACCTATACACCACCATTGACACTGTATGTAAGTCGCTTTGGATAAAAGCGTCTGCTAGATGCTGCTGTATTTGTACATGATCCATAAACATGCAGCATCATTGCGGCTACTCACTGGTGGCGTCTTCGATGGTGAGGGACATGGTAGGCTCACTCGGGTCTCCGACCCCCGCCTCGTTCTCAGCCCGTACCTGGAACTGGACCTCGCTTCCCTCATCCACGTCGGTCACCTGGAACTGGGTCTGCCTGTCTGGGGTCTTGCAGCACTTCACCCAGCGACTGCCAAGCTTCTCCTTCTTCTCGATCACATACCTGGGAAACAAAGAGACATGTTGCTTGTTTGTTCGCTGCTCATAGCGGTGGTTTTAATGGGCTCCATTGTAGAGGTCAGGTGACCGACCTGGTAATGGGTCTTCCACCGTTGCTTTTAGGAGCTTCCCATTTCAGGTCTACGTGTCTTTTGGTTACCTCAATCACAGTCAGCGCATATGGAGGTCCAGGAGTAGCTGCAGAGGACATGGCAGGCGTTACAACCCTGCAACAGCACTCATACAGGACAAGCAATAGCTGCAGGGATACTCCTGGATTTGGATGACTAATCTCTCCACAGCATCCACCCATTATCCATCATACATCAATCCACCACCATCCACCTTCATCCATCCACCCATCATCTATCCATCAGTATTCACCCATCATCCATCATCATCCACCACCAATCCCTCCCCCACCATAACCTACTGAAGGTGTCCTTGGCCAGGACTGCGTCCTCCAGCTCACAGAAGTCGCTGGTGCCCACGGCGTTCTCCGCGGCCACGCGGAACACATAGAGGGAGCCCTCGTTGAGCGGCGTCACCGTGTACTTGAGCTCCTTCACCGTGGTGTCCACCGCCTGCCACGCCTTCCGCCGCACGTCCCTCTTCTCCACCACGTAGTTGGTGACGGGGGAGCCGCCGTCGGAGCTGGGGGCCTGCCACTTCAGGTCGGCGTTGATCTTGGTGATGTTGGACACCTCCAGCCACTGGGGCGGAGATGGAGGGTCTGGGGAGCAGAGGGAATTCATCGTGTTAGATCACATCGTGCCAAAGCTGCGTGGCGATTATGGTGGTCTCAACATACACCAAAGGGTTACTATAAGACCTGTGAACGGCCCAGTCTGGACCCAGTGGGACTTACAGAGTCTCTCTTTGCAGACCACGGGGTCGCTGGGATCGCTGGGTTCGCTCTCCCCAGCCACATTGACGGCCTTGACCCTGAAGGAGTACTCCTGCTTCTCTATCAGGCCCTTCAGGAGGTGCTCCGTCTGGGGAATGTCCTGAGCACTTCGGATCCATTCCTCGCTCCCAGTCTTCTGGAACTCAATGATGTAGCCCTGGATCTTGGCTCCTCCGTCATGCTCCGGCCGGGTCCACGTCAGGTTGGCGGAGGTCTTGGCGATCTCCTTGACGCAAGGCTTGCCAGGCGCCCATGGAGGATCTGAAGAACAACAGGACTCATTAGCACCAACAGAAGCAGGCCTCATCATTGACTGACAACGGTTCCAACATGGCCACCTGTATGACGTACCAATGGGATCCTTAATGAGGATTTGATTCGTCTCATCACTGGGTTTTCCAGGTCCAGCCAGATTCTCAGCCAAGACACGGAACCTGTACTTCTTCTTGGTGGTTAGACCCTTCACCCTAGAACCAGAGGATTTGTCCACTTTAGTAAAGTCACAGCACGTTAAACTTCACACACAGTGAGATTATATTACTTACCATATTTTAGCTGTAAATTATGCTAGCCTTAAAGGGTTACCTGAAGGTTGCATCTTTAATGGGCAATTTGTTGCAGCGGATCCATTTGTCGCTGTCTGGGTCGAACTTCTCGATCCAGTATCCAGTGATGGGGCTGCCGCCATCTTCGTCCGGTTCAAACCAAGTTAGATTCACGGCATCCTTGGCGATGTCTGAGGGGGTCACCCTGGTCGGGGCACCAGGAGGATCTGAAACAGATAGACAGGTGTGCGGTCAGACTACCTGCCATATCCCATATACCAGTAATACACCTGATAGTCCTAATCATTCAAACAAGCTAATTACTACGTACTGTGCTACTTAATAATCCAAACAAGCTAACTATTACGTACTGTGTTACTTAATCATCCAAACAAGCTAACTATTACTTACTGTAGTACCTTATCATTCAAACTACTTACCGAAAGAGTACTTGGCGATGATGGGCACGTGCTCCGCAGGTTCACCGATGCCATACTGGTTCTCAGCCCTTATCCTGAAGACGTACTCCTTCAGGGCGGTCAGCTTGCAGGCCTTGAAGGTGGTGAGTTTCACGGTGGCCGAGAGCTTCACCCACTCCTCTTTGTCAGCCTGCCGCTTCTCCACGATGTAGTTGGTGATGGCGGAGCCGCCGTCGTCCCTGGGGGGGTTCCAGGCCAGGAAGCAGGACTCGTTGGTGATCTCGGAGATGTCGAAGGCAGCGGGGGGACCGGGCTTATCTGTACAGGGGGCATATTGGGACATATTTAGTCTTCTGCTCATGAAATCACTGGCCTTCTGTCCTTCTGTCTAATTTCAGTTACGTTATTAAGTTAAGTCATTCCACTGTCATACTCGTGTTATTCACATTATTTCCAAACATAAAAGTAAGGGATATTCAGTCATCACATCCTGAAAAAGACTAAAAGAACAAAGTCTCATGTGGAGCCGCATGTGGAGCATTTAAAACCATTTTTTGCAGATTAAACTAATTACAAGTTATATTACAGTTAGGGAATCAAACCTACAACCTATCGGGTTGGGAGTCGACCAATCGACTGCTGTATCCTGTCAACTGGCCGACTCCAAAAATAATAATAAGATAAGGAATATATAATTTATTCTGTATATCATATCATATATCATCAATATAAGGTGGGAAACCTGTCCACTAATGGAATGAAGCGTGCGCTGCGTACCCAGGATGTTGACGTCCACGGTTGCCGTGGCGCGCCCGCAGGTGTTGACCGCCTCGATGATGTAGGTTGCGGTGTCCGCCCTGGTGGTCTGGTCGATGGTCAGCTTGGAGTGGCCGGGCTGCGTGTCGATGGCCACGCGGTCGTCCACCCTCAGCACCTGGTCGGCCTTGGTCCACTTGACCCGGGGCTCGGGCTGCCCCTTCACGTCCGCCGGGAGCTCGATCTTGCTGCCGGCCCGCGCCGTCAGGCCGGCCAGCAGCTTCACGTCCAGCTGGATCTCTGGAGGCTCTGTGGAGCCAACCAGCAGCAGCAGCAGGTTATTAATCAGCAGGAGAGAGAAGAAGAAAGAAAAGGAGAGGGGAGGAGGGGAGAAGAGAGAAGAAAGGGGAAAAGAAGAGAAAAAGAAGGGATAAGAGGATAGAAAGTATGTTTTGGCCTATGGTAACTTTTGCATTTTGCATTAATTCCCGGCCACTAGATGGCGATATCTATCTATCTATCTATCTATATAGAGAAGAAAAGGGAAGATGAGTGAAAAAGAAGAGATAAGAGAGCACTATTAACAGCGTACTAACCTCTAGCATCCACAGCCTGGATCTCGTCGGTGGCTCTGCAGGGTCTGCCAGCTCCCAGCTTGTTGAAGGCCTTCACACGGTAGGCGTACCACTGGCCCTCGATCAGCCCCTTCACCTGGTACCTGGTGCAACACACCACAACACAGCGTGACCGGGCCAGCTGATCACACATCACACACCCTGGCCTCTATCAGCGTCCATAACGTCACTACCAGGTCATGTGGCTTACAGCCGTACCATTATCAAGTATACAGGAGCAGAGAGGGGGGCTAGACACTTGACCTTCTGGATGGTCCAGCGCTCTAGACCACCACCAGCACCACCATCACCATCATAATAATAAGAATTACCACCACCAGCACTAGAGCTGCTGGGAGCTCAAAGCCTTACTTGAGTTCAGGCATGGGATCGCCGCAGGGCTCCCACTTGTCGGTGCCCCGCTGACATTTGTCCATAACGTAGCCCTTGATGGGGGTGCCGCCGTCGTATTTGGGGGGCTCCCAGAACAGGAAGATGGTCTTGCCACTCTTGTCTCTCCACTTCAGGTTCTCAGGTGGATCGGGCACAGCTGGAAAGGAGACAACAGATGAGCGTAGCCATCTGCCAGCTAGCCTAGTTTTCACAGCTTCAGTGTGGTACTGCTAAGGGTGTCCCCAAAGTCCTCCTGGCTTTGATGAGTCTGACTGATGGAAAACATTCTTACTGGCAGGAGAGGAGACGTTGACGGGCTCGTCGATGTAGGCCGGCTCTCCTGGGCCGCACTTGTTGCAGGCGGTGACGCTGAACAGGTACTCCTTCCCCTCCATCACGTCCGTCACCGTGTGCTCCAAGTCCAGAACATTGGAGGCCACCTGGGAAAGGTTCCATAATAAGGTCAGATAATGCCAGAACAACTCGAGTCATGTTAGATAATGATATGGGTCATGTAAGAGTGAAAATAATATGGAAACAGTAATGGAGCTTATTACAAACGAAGTACAGACACACATGCTACTGCGGTTGTTTGTGGTATGGTGCATTGGGCGCTGTACGAGTTTGTGTGTCACCAGATACACCAGAACAACACAGTAAGAAGCTCTAGTCAAACCTGTAATGAAGCGAATTACAAACCAAATCAGACACATCTTACTGCAGTTGTAAAGGAAGTAAAGGAAGGACATCTTGAGCGCACCTTAACCCAGGTCTTCCGGGACACCTCCCTCTTCTCTATCTGGTAGTGGGTGACTGGACTGCCTCCATCATGCTCTGGGACTTCCCACATCAGGTGGACGTGGTGCCTGGTCACCTCGGCAACCTTGAAGTCTTTCGGGGCGCTGGGGGATGCTGGGAAAATAATGACAACACCCTCATTAAAGTCCCTGCGACATACTGCATCGGAGGTCGATATTGCCAGTGGGTATTATACATATGTTTTGATATATCTGTGATTATAGCATTTCACATTTACAGCATTTACAGCTTTTATCCAAACTCAGGACATGTGTCAACAGATGAACATAAATTGTAAGCAAATGTAAGCAAAACAACATTCTGCTGACAGTATCATGTCATCAGGGCAAACACATATTACCATTACAGTATATTTCAATCCTCAAAGGTAATAGCAAAACATTTGTGTTGTAGCATACTCTGAGGCTGCTGCTGGCCTTACCGATGACATTGACGTCGATCTCCCCGGAGACGGATGTGACGTCGTTCTCCAGCGTCAGGCCGTAGGTGCCTCTGTCCGGTCGCACG
>JAODTR010015619.1:0-26500 GCA_025399935.1 Amblyopsis rosae
TTTTTTTTTTTTTTTTTTTTTTTTTTTTTTTTTTTTTTTTTTTTTTTTTTTTTTTTTTTTTTTTTTTTTTTTTTTTTCTTTTTTTTTTTTTTTTTTTTTTTTTTTTTTTTTTTTTTTTTTTTTTTTTTTAAAGACACTCCATATTTCGGGTTACTTTCAGTGTGGCCATTATTTTAATAAAATGTAAAATAACAATTTGCTGTCTACACATTCTTCAGATAAATAAAATGTCACTGAAAAATCCACCAAGACATTGTTCTACCAGTGAAAATTATAATCCAACTGCACACACTGAAAGCTTTGCCGATACTGTTTTGTGGCAAGAGGCCCATGGCAGAATGGAAGGACTGAGTATGTAAAACATCCTGTGCAAGTGGTATTCCTCTACACCTCTGTACCTCTGTACATCCCTCTAAGAGATTCATACTTTCCGTGCTACTGCAGTGGTGACACTGAACAGGAACTGAACAATGTGCTCTAGCGTTTCAGAACTGTGCTTGGAAAAGAAGCAAATTGGGTGCTTCCAATTATATGTAACCAACCACACATTTGTTTTCCACAGATTTCTCAGCAACCTAAATTAAGGATAAGGTTATGACTGTCATGGAAGGTAGATGGTGTGTGGGCCAAAACCATACAAATGGCACTAGCTCACGTATGTAGGCTGTTTAGTACGTGTATGTTAAAATGAGACATCTTACACTGAACGTTGGTGGGCCTCAACACAAGTAGTTATGGCTTGATATGTCGATGATCCATTTGGTATAATGGAACCTGTGGTTTTTGGTTGAAGACACCACACAAGATTCTGTATTACACATGATTTTTGAATTATACAAAAATCTATAAATCAATAGCCCTAGTGTGTTTAACTTTGTGATGTGAAAGGATGTACAGGGAAGATGGGCAAATGCTTTTTAAGTGTCACCATTTCATTTTACTACTCACACAACCCCATACATATAAATAAATACAAAACAATACAATCAAAAACATTCAGAGAATGTGAAGGTTACATTTCACATAAGAGACTGAAATAAATTATTCAAGAATAAAGTATGAGGGATCCATCATAGAGCCCAATATATTACATTGACTATTGGTATTTAACAGCTGCTTTAATTTCTGAAGTCAGGACATACTCCAGGCTCTAATGCCTGGCCTCTACAGGAGGGGCCTCAAAACCCACGCAGGCCTCTCGGGGCAAGGTATGGCCCTCCCAGCTCCTCTGACCCCCACGTGACGTCAACAATTATATTTAATGTGATGAAAAGTTGACTTTATTTGTCCTGTTTTTTGTCTCCAGACGGATTTCTTTTTAAATATTAAAAATAATATACATAAACAAAAATCACAGAAACAGGAGTTAAAGCAAGGTTTCTCAGAGTTGTCCACAATGTTAAAAAGTTGTCTGTTTAGAAGCATATATCTATACAATAAAGTAATTTCTTCCCATAGATTGATAACCCAAAATAAAAGTCCAAAGTGTGTATATAGTTCCTGTAGATACAGTCCTGGATGTGTTCTAATGTACGACGCGTCAGCCACAGATAAGACAGCAATGGCCTCTGGGTAATGGTGTTTGACAGGCCGGTACATGTGGTGGGTTCAACATCAAGATGTCAGCTATAGCTTAAACAGTCCAAAGCTGGTGGCCTCTTCTTCATAGTTCACCACAGACATGTTCTGTACCCAGAGGCTGAGCTGGTTGCCTTGCTTCAGGGCGATGACCTGCCCCAGGGAGGCTGTGCACGGCCCCACGCTGACACGCTCCCTGCTGCAGTAGGACAACATGACGGCCTTGCCCTCCTTGCTCTGGTTCTCCCTCAGCTGGACCTGGCAGGCCAGTGGCTGTTTGGGATCCCACCCCGAGAAGGTGACTCTGGAGTAGACGTAGTAGTCGCCGGGCTGCCGCACCGTCAGCCACTGGCTGTGGTAGTAGTCGACTTCCCTGAGGACCGAGTGTCCCATGTTCCACTGCAGGATGCCTGACTCTATTGTGCGTGTGTGTGAGAGAGAGGAGAGGGGTTGTGAGTCCTTGAACAAAATCAACTTACTAAAACAACTACAACATAATGAGTTCCTTGGGTTTCTTACCCTTAACTGGTGGATGTTCAGGTGGCTTCACTACCATGATGGCCATGACTGAGTGTCTCACAGATGAGATGGAAGCAACTGAAAAAAAGAGATGGAAAATCTGGTCAGAGACACCATTCTCACGGGCTGTGGTTGCAGCAAAGATAATGATTATAATAAGATCATTATCAATATACCTTTTCCTTCAGCAGGGGATGTTTGATCCTTTGGGGAAAAAAGATTGAGACAAAATAGTTAATGTAGAGGAACAAAACATTTGTGTGGCTAAAAATACACATTACATTCTTATAGAATTTTCTAAAATTAAATTGAAATTCTTTCAACAGCACATTCTGAGATGCCTATCTACCGCCTACTATAAACTAAAGCTGTTATAGTTTATTGTTTGATAGAATTTCCTGTTTGTCTATTCGCTTACAGCACACTTTCACACATTTCAGATTCCACACACTAAATATCCTACACACTTTAAACTATAACATCACATAATATAACTATAAATTAGACAGATTTAGACTGAATATATATGTATATATATGTATATATATATATATATATATATATATATATATATATTGTTTTTAGTTTTTAGTTTATATTTTTAAGCAATTAATGAGACAGATACTCTATCTATATGTATCCACACAGTATTGATAGATAGATAGAATACTTTACACTTGTACCTTTTACATACTATACATTACTATTACTCTATGCTTACATTATTCCTATACTACTAAACCTGTGGCCATAAAGAATGTGCACTACCTGGCTTTGTTGAAGGTAGAAATAAGTGAATCCTCCAACAGATAGCAGCAGCTGGACTAATAGGACTCCAACCAAGAACCTCAGCAGAGATCTACTGTGGCCCCTGGGAGCCGCTACGAAGACCGGACCACCGTGGCCCAGCCGCGGTGGCACTGGTGGCGGATGTAGACTGGTCTGGTACGTGTTGATCATGATGGAGAATAGACACTGCGAAGCTCAAAGACCTCTGACAGACGCACCATTGCCTACACGTCTGAGCCACTGATGCAAGTTCCTTCTTAGCTCTACCTATCTCTGTCTGGTGTGCGTGCGTGCGCACGTGTGCGTGTGCGTGTGTGTTGCTCGCTGCCTGGAACTGACTAGAACCTGTGCATCTGAAAGCCTCACAACCGTCTACACACATTATTTGGGATTTTTTAAATTTTCAATGTGTTCTAAGATCAAGTGACGTTTTGAGCTTGAAAGGTGAAGTACTAGTTTCCTGTACAATGCTAGAAGAACATGGGCAACCTCAATGTCAAATCCAAATACTTATAATGGGAAAGACTGGCATGAGTGCATTAGTGCATGAGGACAGCATTTTCACACGTCAATAAAAACTATGACTACTGAGGTCAGCTTATAAAAATAATTGACTACAACTAAATAGAAACAGGAAACCACACAAGATATGACAGCATGCTAGACTTATCTATCTGTCGAGCTAGATAATAACATTTTGGTTCATTCTTTTAACATTTGAAAGAAAATCCTCATTTGATTAGTACTGTTAGGGGTCCTGAATTTGAAATAGAAGTGGTGGATGATTTCAGACAATGTATATTTCAGGCATTGGTCATGGTTGTACATTTATTTTACTTTAAATCACTCCAAATGTTTTCGGAAAATATGGTAATATAGAGAAAAAAATCTTCCTAAAATTAGCAATTATTACACAATATAGGCCAACCATGCATTATGCTCTAACTGCTACATGTATGCTGTATATGTGTGAAACGTTTACAGCTGACACGGCTTAGTTGTATATTGAGTCAGAATCAACCATGTGTAATGCTTAACACATGCAGGTGTAAAGGGTGGCTTTACCTATTTGGATATTCTCTCTCTCTCTCTCTCTCTATAAAATATTTTTTTGTTTGTTTTTTAACACTTAAGACATTTGTGGCATTCTAACCGAATGAAAATAACTCATCTCTGGTTGATCCTTTGTACCGTTGTGTCATGAACACTGTCAGCATTTTTCAGTGGTGTAAAACTTCCGTATTCAGTGAATTATAATACTGATAAAAATGCCAATGGACAGGATTATCATAATGAATGATCATCATAATGAAAAAAGACAAATCTATAATTCCAGAATTGCCTTTTTCTGTTTTGTTGAAGCAGCTATACTGGAAGACTTGAACGGCAATAGTAGAATAATACTATAACACTTTTCCTTTTTTCCTTTATCTTGTAGGTTGCTAACAAGCCCAAGAACATTTTTCTGAATGCATCACGCAGTGTGAATTGTCTTGTAGGACTGTACCTCATGGACATTTTAATTTACCCAGCTCATGGCTTCCCCTAGTGGTGCAAACACTGTAGTAGAGTATCGCGTCAGGTTTGTTGAAATGAAACCACAGCAGCAGCCTGACTGTGGATCAACAGTCTCTCTCGGTGGTCTCGTGCGGTTTTGCCTGTTAGAAATCCCTTTATTCGTGTTTGGTTAACATTTACCACACTGAATTTACCAGTTCTCTGTGCGTGTTGAAAAAATAATCAGATACTACTACATACGTCCTGACTGCGTAGATAGCAACATAAACAAAGCAGTTGTACCAACGCTGATTGGTTAAAGGCTGTGCAATAGTTTCTAAATTAACTCAAGGTCTATGCTTATGAGGCGACTGCAAACAATGCCAAATGGAGTGTGTCGAAGTGAATTTTGGGTCTGGTTACACCAGGCTACCAATCAGAGGCTGCACCAAATTAAGTAAGTTAAAGTATTTCTATTTTTTTTAATGTATTATTATTCTTAATGTTGACATATGATGCTGTTTTTGTTGTAGCCTACATATAGAGAGTATGTTGAATATGACAGAAAAAAAAATCTGGTGAAAACACAGCATTCACTGATGTTGCTGCTGACATACATTTTCAGCAGGAAACCAAGGTGGTTTATATGGTCTTGACTGACATCTGCCTGCAATGTGTTGGAAAATATGATGTAGCCTATATCGCCTGCTATAGACTGTATATAGCCATATGATACAAGTGACTGCATTGTCCTTTCAGCTTGCCATCTACGGCATGTAGTGGACCACAGGGTCTCTGGAGGGCTGTCCCCTGGCCTCCTGAACCTGCTTTGGGGGCAAGGAGCTGAGAGAATGAGGATTGGGGCAGCTGAAGTGTGTTGGTGGGACATGGTTCTCCTTTCTGCTCTGCTGTGGCTTGGTACGTTGAACAAGGTTAGGGTAAAACACATTTCCCTGTTTCATCTCAGAGCTAGCCTGGCTACTGCTGTAGTCATTTTAGAGTTGGCACAGCTGCTCTGGATGGTTGGTGGACTAGTTGGTTTAAAACTGGCAGTACCGTTAGAAATTTTTACAAATAATTGTAGCAATAGCGATGGGTCAGAACTGCTCCAATAGTTTTGAAATTAACCCAGTCTATGCCCAGGAGGCAACGGCTGCAAACACTCTATTCACAAAGTTACGTTTTGGGTCTTGGACAAATCGAATCAAATATTATAAGTGGTAGCCTGTCTCGTAATACCAGTTTGTACCTCAAGGGGTAAAGTGAGTCAATGTATACCTAGTTTTCAAAGCACATAAGGTCTTCTGAAACTTGTTGTTGCTTTCCACCGCTGGATAAAGCAAGTAAATGGATTACATTAGATGCTGAACTTGCAAAGTTTCTTCTTGAGCCCTGGGACTATTAGATTTGCCACCAGTGCTCCATAGGACACATCACTGTATAACTCTGTTTGCTGATCATTCCTGGAGACTTGGCACAATATTATTTTCACAGTCCAATACATAGTATTTACCCTGTAAATTATTGCAATAATAAGTATATTTTTTGGTAATTACTGCAGGTTAAAAGGAGGTAAATACAGATAAACTACAGCTAAAATACTAAGAAAGACTCCACTAAGACTCCACACCCATCAATTCAACTAAGTGTGTAGTTGTGACCGGTTTCAATTGGTAATAATAACAGATATAATTGCATACTTTCAAGTATGCAATCAATTCTTAGAAACACCGCCTCTATTAGCCATAAATTCAAGTTACAATAATAGCCAAGGTTAATGTTGATAACAGTGTGTGCAATCATATATAGCATCTCAAAATATCAGATATTGTTCATGAAGGGTTTATTACATTTACCCTCCAAGTAACAACAACCAGAACAGTTTTCCTGTCATGGTGCCTTAAGCTGAATTTACCAGCGTTGTCCCATCTCTCCCATTCAGATGGCTATGAAGCTGAGCGGCGTATCGCAGACACACTGGAACATCAAGCTCATGTTCAACAGGGTAAGGATAATGAGTGTCCAGAGGGCAACAGAACTTGGCTAAGATCAGCAGCACAAGTATGTTGTTCAGGATGGCAAGATTAGCCCAGGCACGCACGGCTCACTCCGTGAGGAACCCGCGGGGAGCCAAGCTGTCTGGGACAGGGGGCAGTGGCATTAAAGCATATCGGTGCTGTCTGTGGTGCTGAAATTCAAACTAGGCATGTGCAACCAGGCAAAGGAATGCATCTTGAACGTCTTGATTTCTCTATTTTGTCTGCTCTCTCCACTGTTACTAACTTTCACTTTCACAAAAGGTTGCTCTTTGACATTATGGGCTAGGGGCCTATATTTTGATTTAATGTAGGCTACAGGGTACCACTTTACAATAAGACTTATATAAATGATTTATATAGGATTTATTAATTAGGTTGTAAAAGCTTAAATCACAATTTAACGGTTATAAACAAGTTATAACTGGTTTCATGCGGGCTCACTATTTAAGAAAATCAAGTTATTGCTATGTATCTATTAGGTTAAATCTCAGCTATTGTCATGTATGCTACTGTAAAATTATGTTAGGTTTTGGTCTATTAATACTTAAAGCGAGTGTTTACCCCCAGCAGTATACTGAACTGATACCAGTGTTAAATTCATATGTTTAAATGTATTCCTCACTGAGGATGACTGGGAATCATACTTTTATATGTAAGGAAACAACAGGTTTGACCTAAACATAATCCATATTTGTAAAACAAATATTTAACATAAACCACATGGTACTGTATATAATGCATATAAATCAGCTCAGTTAGTTATAACACAATTATTGAAAATAGCTTGGGTAGATCTGATCATTTGATTTAAAAATAGTTTTTAACACACCATCTAATGGTATAATTAATTATAGCGTTTTTGTAGCTGTCTTGTAGCTAGTCTCGTTTTCATATGTACTTCTCTTTCCGAGCCACATTATCCAGCTCTGACTGGGGGATCCCGAGGCATTCCCAGGCCAGTGTGGATAATCTCTCCACCTAGTCCTGGGTCTTCCCCGATGCCTCTTCCCAGCTGGACGTGCCTGGAACACCTCCCAAAGGAGGTGCCCAGGGAGCATCCTTACCAGATGCCCGTACCACCTCAACTGGGTCATTTCGACGCGAAGGAGCAGCGGCTCTACTCCGAGTTCCTCACGGATAGCTGAGCTTCTCACCCTATCTCTAAGGGAGAAGCCAGCCACCCTCCTGAGAAAACTCAATTTGACCACTTGTACTCGTGATCTTGTTCTTAGGGTCATGACCCACTCTTCATGACCATAGGTGTGGGTAGGAACGAAAATTGCCCGGAAGATCGGGAGCTTTGGGAGCCTTATTGTAAAGTAGGGCTGCATGATTGAACCTAAAATAAATATCACGATTAATTGAACATTGTACCTCGATTACGATTAATTAACAATTTCTTTTTTGTGCCTTGTTTTGCTTTTATTTGAGTTCTGCTCCATATGATGCTTCCATTCAGCCGATTAAACGGGCGGAGTTACGTGAATACACCATAGAACTATAAATAAGGAATACACACGCAGTAGTATTCAGCAGCTTTTGTAAAACTTACTATTTGTAAATTGGGCTTGACATTAAGCATTTTCATGCACTTGTCCAAGTAAAAATGTTACTTGTAGTGACATTTTATAGTGTGAATGCCTGAAGGCATTTGACTAAAGAAGGTGATATATAGTATATAAATACTAGTGAATTTCTTATTTTCCAATAGGAAATTGAGATTTGAGCTACACTAAAAATGTAACACATTGTATTTATCAGAAACAATATAGCAATAGAATACATATATACTTATTGTAGCCAATTTCTGTTAGGTTGGTGGAGTACTATTGTCTATCAGGCCAACTATTAAGTATAACTAAGGGTTATTTGCCAGTTACCAGCAGCCTATAGTTTGTTAGTTAATGGCAATATTTACATGTAAATTAGAATTATTTTAGATATTAGTATATTTTGCAGAGCTTTTAGATTGAAGTTAATTAATCTGTTTACCCTGAACACAGCGAGAAAATGGTTAACTTAAATGAGAGCAGAGACGAGAAGAGACAAGCTTGTCAGTGAACGGTTAAAACACACTGCAATAGTTAAATAATGTAAATGGGGTTATATTTCAGTCTATTAACATTTCTTATTATCTGCCTGGATCCCGGTAGAAGTTGACGTCTCGAAGGGATGGAACAAACCCGCGTCGGAGCCAGAGTGCGGCGATATATTAACAGTAGGTTTTAGAATGCCCACCGCTTGCTAGCTACCTATTGTGTTAACTGAGTTGTCTGCATTGAGTCCGTTCTGTCCTGATAAATGTTTGTGACACCACCTGAGCTGCCGTGTTAAGAGCCATTGACTTGTAGTGTAGTTTACGTCTGTCGCGGTTGACAGTAACAGCAGCGTTTCTCAGTAGATGCTTCTCGTTTTTTGATGTGCGTGTTATTGTCACGTGTCTGGGTCCTAACAAATAGGCTTATCTGTAAAACGCGTCTTCCTATTTGCGTCACGTTTGATTTAATTGGATTTAAAAAATATCGACATAGGAAAATTACGTCGGTTAGATGTCCTGAATTTTGGTTTCAATTACTTTTCGGTTAATCGTGCAGCCCTAAAGTGTAAAACACATGATCATCTACAAACACTTAACTCATATTTCTAATTCCTTAGTAAAACAACAAAAATAGTAGTAAACTTGTAAAGCAGGTTTATCCTTGACCCAGTTTGGATTGTATTGTTTTGCTATGTCCACAGTTTCAGCAGCCTAACCTATTACAGCCTGAATTTAGTCAGATTATTCAAAATCTTGAAAATATAAGCGAGACTTTCCTATATTCTCTATAGGAATTCTGGCTAATTCTGGAAGTACCCTTACCCTAGACTGCTATTCAAAATGGCCTATTGTCAAATGTTCCACACCTCCAAGTTAGGAGGCTTTCTTTGCACCGCAAATTTAGATTTTTTTGTATAAACTATTTTGGATGAATCTATTTTGTATGAACAATACTGTACACATATAATTTACAGAAACAGTGCACATATTAAGAACCCACACTGAGTAATTCTATGTGCTTCTAACCATAAACGGATTATCTATAGCTTCTGGCTTGAGAATGAAAGCCCTATAAGGCTTTTACATACTGCATACTGTAGCTTTGTGTTGAAATTTGAACATGGGGCATTCTACAGCAAATCAATACTAATATTGTGTAGCATTTTTATCTGAAGACATTATAAACTTTTACAAGTCATTTTAAAAATGTTAAGTTGGCTAAAGCAGCACCTAATTTTATTTAAGTTACCATACTGTATTTTAACAGTATGAAACAATAAAAACATAATTTCATGTTAGGTCTATTATTTCTGAAACTATTTAGTGGTCACACATTTGAGCCAGCAAGCCAAGAAATATATATAATGTGTGTATATACTGAAATATAACTAGAATGTTACATCTGGACAACATGTATCCCACCCAGGTTTTTGATAACGTGAAACCAAACAGCAGGTGGACATAAGCCCGGAATGTTGACCTGGACACCAAGATTTAAAAAATGGCAATGGCAGATAGGTAAGAAGACATACGTGCATTATACATGTGAATATGAAAATTATTGATATTGCATCTTAAGGTGTAAACAAGTTGGAAGCAGAGTTCTAATGACATCAGACCCCATGTGTTCACTATGCCAGTATCATCACCCTCTTTACTTAAAGCGTGATCTGCAGGGTTTTGTGTGAAAAAGTGGTGAAATAATGAATAGCAGCAGTGACAAGGAATGTGCCCTTTGGAATAAATGAATAGCATCAATGTTGGTGCTAAAAGTCACTAGCAAGTGATCTATAATGGCTTCATTCACAAGAAGAGTACTGTTGAACCCATCACTCAATCGATTACTATTTATTGTAAAATAAACACAAATATGAGAAATAGGAGAAATTATATTAACAGAGCATAATGCAACTCCCAAAAAGAAAAAGGTAGTGTTACAATTGATAAATATGAATATATGCATTTACAGGATTGATGCTTATATAATAAAAAGTACAGTAGCAGGTGAGTTGTAATGTAATGCCATGGCCATAAGACCAGTAGCCTATTGTTAACATGCATTGTGGTGGACACACCATTTCACAAATCACAAAGTTAATATTGTGTATAGTGTTGTTGTTGAGTTCATCCTTAGTCCTGAACTTAGTCCTGACTGGTCCTGGAAATCACTAACATGTTTATATTTAAAGTTAAATAACAACAACTACATCTTCATGTAGCCGCTGAAGGTTTTCACTTTGACATAACACTGGTTTCGCAAGAGAAACACATCCCATTGCTCCTGTAAAGAACAACTGACATACATAGTTCATCATCGGGGTTGTCAGAAATGTTCCTCCCCTAACAGGCTTTTCCAGGTGCTGTGTGTCAACGTGCTGAGTTCACACTGGCAAAGAATGGAGACAGCCAATGAAGGGGTGACGCTTCCTCGTCGGCCTGAAGGGGTGGTGCGTTGGCAGCCTGTTCAACAAGAAATGTGACTTGTACATCAAGACCGAGATGTGTTTCGATGCTATCTCTGTCTCCTCTGCCTGCCTGTGCCTCTCTTCAATACCAGTACATGTCCTTCTTGTCCAAAGACCGTCCTGAAACAAAGATTTGGAGCAGCACCAGTTAATGTCCTGAGACACAATGTGGTGAAGCCAATCATACTGTAATAGATTACTGCATGGGTAAAAACAAGTGTATGTAGTGAATGAAGGCTGTTGGGTGCTGTGCTAGGCCTGTGTGGAGGTGAGCGTACCCGATTCAAAGCCTATAGCTGGATCTAGCGGGTCCCTAAAGCTGGCCGGGGGCATCCAGCTGGACAGGAGCTCTGGCTTGGACTGTGCCGACCCCATGCTGGCCCCCACCTCGGGGCGGTCGCTGTGCAGCAGGTTGAGCAGGGACGTGGCGCACTGCTGCCCCGTCAGGCTCAGCCCTTCAGGGCCCAGGGAGTAGGAGAGCGGGGGCAGGCCCAGGCCCCCACCTTGCCTGGCGGGGAGCGCAGTCCATGAGGTGGCTGCGGAGCTGGCCGCCGAGCCACAGGGCAGGCCGCTGTGTCCCGCTTTGGCACTGGTCGTCACCAGGCACCTAGACAGAGGCTGGAATGGGGTCTCTGAGTAGGACGTAGATGGGTCTGCGCTCCACTGACAGGCGCTGGAGTCCTCTGGAGAAGACACAAGGGCAGGCATGTGATGTGTCGTGTATTATACTACACGACAATACATTTGAACTTGAATTATGGGACAGGATAGTGGAGTGTTCTGGTTGCTGGACTCCCAACTAGAAGGTTGTGGGTTCAAGCCCTGTAAGCGTCCTTGAACAAGATGCCTAACCCCTACCTGGTCCTTATAATACATGTAGTTGTACTCTTTGCTATATGATCTAATTATAACTAAACTTGAAGCAGGAGCAGTCAAGGTATACATTATTCTTTGAAGTACAAATGTCCTCTCAATGGTACAATAATGTTCCTGTGGGGAAATAATAAATATCTTTTGCAAGTACAAACCCTTAGTTTTGCCTTTTATTGTACCTTCAGGGTACCACCCCAGTGACTTCCGTTTTAGATTAGAATGGGCTTTACGGTTGGTCAGTGTCAGCAGAATGGTTTTAGACAGCTGCTGCACCCACCAGGACCCACCTGATTTGACAGACTTGCGTCTCTTGTTGTTGTTCTTCACCATGGATGCTTTGGCCTGGATCTTGTTCAGGGCACGGGAGAAGTGGGCGTCCACCTCACTGCCTATGTCCCCCTGGAAGTAGGTGAGGACAACACTCTGGGAATGCTCATCCACCTTCACAGATATGGGAATGTCTTTGCATTCGGCCATGGTTCATCCGCGACTGCTGTAGAAGAGGTACAGTATGAAACAACATGCTCAACATGTTGCAGTCTGGCCTGTATTTTGTATGACTTGTATGTACTTATGGTGTTTGTATTGTATTTGATATCTGGTCCTTCTACCTCTGTAAATTCACAATGGAAATTTATAAAATCTCACAGAAAATGCACTTTTTATGACAGAATGGTTTTAAACCCTTAAGGGTAAAGTGATGTGGACTTTTCTTTACTGTTGCTTCCTTATAGTCTTCACAATCACATTTCTACAATTTAATGAAATGAAACGTTTTTACTGTTATATTTTAATCTTTAAATTACATTTATTTTGTATTGAATTGGTCAACTTTCTCCTATGACGAGTCTGTTTCCTGACAAGGGCATACAATATGGTTATCTTATATTGTTGGACACTTAAGCATTTATTTAATTTTTAGAGAGAAAATTTTAACGTAGCTATGAACATAAATATGAAATGTTATCATAAAATAACAAGCACAGTTTTGCTTATATAGTGTTCACCGTCTCACAGTTTACAAGATTTTAGATGACAAATTGCATTGTCTCCTCAAAATATACAATGTTTTTACAATCCCACGTAAACACTGAAAATATCTAAAATACTCAAGGCCTCATTCATCAGCCTCAAACACAATCACACCGTGGTAATCTGCACACAGTTTCCCTGAATGATCTTTGTTGACTTTGGTGTGATATTGAGCTGGGTGTGAAGCCTGTGCATCCTATATCCACACTGTGGTCAGACCTGCGAAAGAACAAACTCATTTTCTAGCCTTTTTGCACAAACAAAATGACTTACCTGACCTGTTGATTGTTGGCCAAGGTTACCACCCAAGGGCCACGTCCTTGGGTTAATGAGTTAAAAATGCACAGCTGGTGTGTTTACCGATGTTAGCCACCAAAACCATTGGAAGAAATACAAATGTTGCTTAATATAAAAACATATCATGTCAAGGCTTTGTTCTGCCTCCCTGTCCTTGCCATAGACATGTTTATTGTGCTAGACTTGAAGGGTGTGATGCCTTGAAGATCGCACATGGAATGAACAGAATGTTACACAACAAGTCCTTCCACAACATAAATGAAACTTTATGAAAGCATTCCTAAAACAGGCAGACTGTAATAAACGCATGGACAGGTTTTAAACACTATTCCTGCAGATTCATTTAGTTGGAACTGGAATATCTAAAGGAATGCAAAAGCTATTAACTGCGTGAAGCATACTACTATAAATGTCTTACCCTTACATTGTGATTCGCTCTAACAGCACACATTTTCCCAGTCCTTCCTCGTTCTCTTAGAGGGCAAAACTTCCAATAAGACAACTAACCCCTTTGATTTACATTTGAAAATAGTGCATGTTATATGCACATTACACTAATGCAATAAATACAAAATATGTCCCCCTTGTTGTACTTAATAACACTACCAGCATGTCGTTAGACATTTCTGTCTTATTTGGATACATAATAGTGCTTAGGTTGCCTAAACATATTCCAATATGTTCAGTGTTTATGTCTATATGGTCAGATATTTTGTGCTCTGTAGCCTAATTGCTACTAAGTTATAGCAATGACCCATATCACAATTAACTATGGAATGGAACAATCGCAACCATTACTTCAGCATAACTGTTAAATAACATCCAAGTTACAAAGGGCATCGATTCTATTCAATATTGTTGCCAACTTCTTGTCATACCCATACCAAAGACAATGCAAAGACGATCTATCCACCTAGACAGTATTCTATTTGCATTTTTAATGGTCGGGACATTTGTAGTATACTGCAGGTCCGCTCACGCCCTCTGGTGGTGGTTTGATGCAGATGAATCTGAGACATTCTTATTGGAGTTCACATATGGCATGCAAGCGGAATGAACCAGATGTTTCTCCTTGGAGCGAGAGCGACTCCAGTCTAAATACAAGGGACGAGAGGTAAACACAAATGTGTCATTCATTCACATTGAAAATACTTTTGCTTCAAAAATGTGCCTGTACTGAATAAAGGTATAGTCAGTAATTCTGTGAGGTGCGTTCTGCTTTGTTTGTGCTCTCATTTACAGAGTCAGCGCTATGCAGAAACATGAGGAGGTATTTGCTGAATTTGACAAAAAGTGCATTAGCTTACAATCACTGACATTATCTTTTAAAGTAATGTACACCTAGGATACGGGTTAGAATGAACAATGTGTACCTATTTTTTTAGTAGTTTCTTCATGGATTCTATTGAACCAAATGCTGTGATATGATGCCATGAAATAATACCTGAGCATTCACTGAGTCTGAATCGACCACAGCACAAGTGGATTCTCCATTGTTTCCTCACTTTTTCCTTCATTAGACAGTGGAACATGAAAATAAAGAAGCCTGAAAAGTAAGAGTGGATTAAACAAATTAGGACTTGTTATCACAAGCCACTTCATCAGCACACATGCTAAATGGACTGCACTTAATATATGGCTCACATAACACATTCTCCTATTCACACACCGATCTATGGTGTTCGTTGTGCTGCACCTTACGCATGACCTTGTGTGTACCTAACCCTCGGGGAAGCCGTCCAATGACTGTTTAGAAAAGGGCATGCTCTTTGGTCAGAACCACCCGCTCGCTGGTGGTTCCACCGAAGTGCAACAATTACAAGCCTGTCTAGAGCGATACCCAGGACAAAGTCAAACTGGAGACGATGCCTCCGCCACCCTATGTCTCACCCTGCAGGGTGTTGAGCACGGCGAACACGTAGAGCAGCGGCACCCTGGCAGGACCCCAGGCGAAGAAGATGAGTGGCCAGGTCAGGCCCAGCAGGACGGTGAGGCTGGCCGCAGCCCTCAGGTCCTGGAGGGAGCCCCGGCCGCCCCCGCCCGCCTGCTTGCTCTGGGCGCGCATGCGCCTCAGCTGCGCCAGCACCACGGCGAACATGATAGCGTTGCACAGCAGGACGAGCCCCACCAGCGGCAGCACGCTCACATACAGGAAGAGTGGGCTCTGCAGCCAGCAGCTATAGCATGGGACAGTGGAGGCAATAGGCAGACTGTTGACCAATCAAAACGTTTGAGACTGAACATATGAACTCTGCATCAGGGCTCAAGTATATTTCAGACAGTATCGTCTCAGTCATTACTGGGGGACTTTTCTTTAAGTTCTGTTGTCTTGTTGACATTCATTTCACACTATTTTAGCGTAAAACCATACTTTCCATTTAGTCTAATAATCTAATAAAGTTTGATTGAACTTATTAGTATTAATCTCTGAAATCATTAGATAACAATTTGTAACAATTGCTGCTGTTGTATTGACAGAAAAACTACCCTGGTTTCAACTGAGGAGGTCTGGTCAAAAGCTCTGGGCCATTTATATAAGTTAGAAAACAAACTACATTTGATCGAAGATAATTTCTGAAATGTGCGTAGGCAAAAAAACGTGCGTTCCAGATAGTTGCAAATTATCTTGGAAATGTGCGCAGAGGAATGATTTTAGATCTCCCATTTGTAAACGCCCCTTAATTGTAATTGATAAGCACATGAATGAGCTGCATCTTGATAATGGCAAGCTACAAGAACATACTTTTGAGCAAGGCCTACAGTATATCAAGGTCATATTAGAAGTAGGCTACTGCAGATACATACATTTCACCGTCCTTCACATTCTACGGCGCCTCGACAGTGTGTAAGGAATATTTATGTAAGCCTACTGAGGAGACAAATTAATGATGCCTCGATATACAGTTGGCATAAGTTTGCTAAGAAATGGGATATGCCTGACCGTTCATTTATATCTACTTGGAATGTTTATGTAGCCAAGAATGCACGATTGCAGATGTTGCATCTTATAATAGTGTATAGCTCGGCAAACGGAGAGTTAATTGCTTACCATTCATTCGTCATCATGCAATCTCTAAAAACTCGTTTTCATCTTGTTGCACGATTGGTGATATATACTGGTACCAATGCTGCCATATCCTTCTCTTGCAAACCACTGCATTATGGACATTTTATAAGTTATCCTATAGATTGACTGAAATGTTAAAGTGGGCAATTTCCTTTGAGGATTTGTAAATGGGGTTTTGGAAACCCAGTGTGTGTGTTTGTTTTGCTTTCCATAAGTAGAATATTGTTTTAGTTGGCCTTGCACGCTCTTAACTTCCCAAATACCTGCACTACTACATGCATACGCCTAGTAGAAACCTGACGTGGAGCAAAGTTTTTTTTTTTATCTGAACTTTGGCGTGGGTTTGAGCGTACGCACATTTTAAGATCAAATCTGTGCTAAGTATATTTTATAAATGAGGCCCCAGGTCTCAACTGAGGAGGTCTGATCAAGACAATCGTTCTGGTCTCAACTGAGGAGGCCCGATCAAGACAATAGAATAGCTCTGGTCTCAACTGAGGCGGTCTGGTCTCCAGGATACTCACAAAGGCGCGTCATCAGAGGTCCGCAGTGCTGTTTCCCGGCCCGGGGGCTGCTGCAGGCTGATGTCACCATAGGCGTCCATGTTTATAGCTAGCACGGCGCTCACAACCACCAGAGGAATGCCTGCAGGGATGATGGACACATGGCCACATGCTCAATCATATGCTCCCTGAATGTTATTCACTTAAAGGGGGTGAATAACATTAATTCTGGAGACAGCAAAACAAAAAAACCTCTCCCTTCAATGCCATAGGGTGTTCCCCCAGAAGATCCGCCCACAGATTGGAAACGCGTTGCCAAGGCTGGGATAGTGTTGTGTGTGTTTGTTTGTAAGGTAAGGTAAGGTAAGGTATACTTTATTGTCCCATAGGGAATTTTGTCTTGGGCTTTAGGCCTCTGCATCACATACACATCACTCATACACAATGATGTGTTCACATTGACAGAGCCAGGGCTGGGTAGAAACACCAGACTATTTTTTTGGCATGCACACATAACGGACAGCTAGGGAACCATGAGGAGACATTTACTGAATTTTACAAAGTTGCTGACTCTACCTTTTAGAAAATAAAAGCATAATAATAATGATAATAATAATAATAATATGAATGAGGGGGTAGAGAGCAGCCCTCCAGCTATTTGTCTGTATAACATCAATCAAACTGTTTTACAGTAGCCTACAAGCAGGCCTTTCAGTTGACTTTCATCTAAAGCTATTTACAATGAGTACATATACATGTAGTACAACTAGGAGCAGATAGGGGTCAAGCATCTTGGTCAAGGATGCTTACAGGTAATAGGTCAGCTCTGGGGCTTGAACCCACCTACAGGCTGGGAGGTGAACACACACAGACCACTGACTCACTATAGACCACGCTGCCCCCCTTTAACTCTACACACATAGCACATCCCATAACAAATCCTTCAAGGCTCCTCACCCCATCCCAGCACGCAGAACTTGAGGATGTAGGAGCGCACGTAGACGTTGAACACCTTCACCAGGGATAAGTACATGTGCATGGCCTCCAGACCCATCCACATGAAGGAGGCCAGCAGGAAGAAGTGTAGCGAGGCGGCTGTGACCACACACAGGCCATAGTCCCAGAAGGAGGCGAGCCACGAGTTCAGCAGGTACACCATGTTGAGTCCCAGCAGGGCTGCCGACAGGTTGAGGAGGATCTTAGAAGGGTAGTCCTTCCGCAGCTTGCTGCAGAGCCCAGGGGAAAACCACACACTGGATAAATACATGGACAGACCCTCTGTGGTTGTCGCCATCTTTGAAGTATCAACCAGACCTAATTTTGAAACTATTGGAAAACTTTTAACCTGTTTGACGCTGTTGCAGAATTAACACAGAAGCGGTCGTCTCCTGATAATCTAGCCCTCACAGCTAATGACTTCGTGAAATTCTTTACTAATACAATTGACTCAATTCGAGAAGAAATTATTGCTTCAACTCAATTCCAATCAAACCATTCTAGTCAAATAAACGAAGATGCAATGGCGCAAATATGCTAGATACAGTGTGGTTTTCCTTTATACCATTTCAGAATTAGTAAGTACAGCTAAACCTACCAATTGCTCACTTGACCAGCTACCTGGAAAAATCATATTTATAGTCATTTCCAATTTTAGGGCCCTCTATACTTAATATATTTAATACATCACTATCATCTGGTATCGTCCCTATAGCTTTTAAACAGCCGTGATTAAACCCTTACTTAAAATCCTAGCCTTTATCCTGAAATTCGTAATAATTATAGGCTGGTCTCAAATCTCCCTTTCATTTCTAAGATTATAGATGCTCTTTAAACGATTGAAAACATATCTTGGTGCGAGTGGGGTGGCAATGCAATGGTTTTGTTCTTATTTAACCAAAAGGACACAATGTGTAGCTCATGGTAACCTCTGACCTCTGACTACCATAAGGTTACATGTGGTGGCCCACCGGTTTCTGTGCTGGGCCCTTTGTTATTTTGTATTTATATGCTACCACTGGGTGATATTATACATAAATATGGTATTAGTTTTCATTGTTATTCTGATGATACCCAACTTTATATGCCCATGGAACTTAAAAAACTGTCTAACCTCAGAATAATAGAGGCATGCCTTTTGGATATAAAATAATAGATGTCTTTACATTTTTTGCACCTAAACCCAGATAAGATTGAAATGTTAATTATTGGACCGGCCAGGCACAGACACCTGTTCAAGAAAGTCACACTTAACTTTGACAATTGTAATATTATTCAGAGTAACTCAGCAAAACATTTAGGAGTGATATTTGAATGTGCACTTTCTTTTGATTTGCACATTAAAGAGGTTACTAATATTGCATTTTAAAATCTTCGCATCATTACAAAGACCGGCCGATTTTGACCTTTGATAGATGCAGAGATTCTAGTTCATGCGTTTGTATCTTCACGGTTGGATTACTGTAATTGTTTACTCTCTGGCCTTCCGAAAAAGAGTATTAAAAGTCTTCAGATGGTACAGAATGCTGCTGCCAGAATCTTGACTAGAACTAGAAAATTTGATCACATTACTCCAATCCTTGCTGAACTTCATTGGCTGCCAGTTTATCTGAGATGTGATTTTAAGATTCTATTGTTCACCTATAAAGCATTACATGGACTGGCAAGTTCCTATTTATCTGACCTAGTGATACCATATGTTCAATCCCGAGCCCTACACTCACAAAATGCTGGCTTGCTATCCATCCCTAAAGTTATTAAGAAATCAGCAGGATTTAGAGCATTCTCACATAGGGCCACACTTTTGTGGAATTCTTAACCAGCTGATATAGTACTGTTTCGACCTTCAAAATCAAACAAAAAACGTATTTGTACAGTGAAGCATTTAGGTAGCAACAGTAAATATTCCCCTCTGCTTAGGGACCTAAATGGTTATACATTAGGCTCCTTTGTGTCGTTTTTGTGCATTTTTGTGTGTTTCTCCGAGTGTGGTGGATGGGAGATGCTGTCACGATCCTGGAGGCTGTGTGGATGGTGCGGCTCCAGCCCGGTGATGTCATTGGGGAAGCTTGCTGCCTTGGTCAAGGACAGCGTGTTAATGGCGATGTTCCCTGAGCTGGTCATCTCCTGCTTGGTGGAGGAGTTTTGTTACGAGGAGATGCTGACATTGTCCCGGACTATGTATGGATGCATTATTATTTTCTCTTGTGTCTGTGCAGACTCAGAAGGTATCTGAAAGACCGTCCTTGCTCGAGCATGCTCTCGTGTGTGGAACACGCACAATCGTGACGACCAACATGCTAATTAAGCTGTCGCCAAACAACTTCCAGTCGCTGTTCCATGCCTTGGTGTAATTCTAGCCTAAGTGATTTTTCTAATGGAAAATTTTGTTTTGTTTTTGTAACTGTTTTCAACCGTAAGGGAAATAAAAAAAATGTTAATAAATGGAGGAACATCCTTTTAATTGGTATAATTTTTCATCTGACCAGTCCCACCTGCAGGTTCAGTTTGGTGGCGACATTAGAGCCTACTACATTATATAGACCAGGTGTCTAACAGTCGTGGAAGGGTGGATTCCTCTCTGTGGTCCCTGTAGTATCTTCCCTTTTATACCCATGGGGTTTGTAACGGATGTGTTTACTTGCCGGGGGGAGAAGAAGGTTATGGGGGTGCCATTTGTTTCCATGTAAAATCTGGACTTGCACAGCTCATTGAGACTGTAACATGATTAAAGGCTTTAAAATAAAATTGACTTGACTTGAATGTCACTCCATCGACTTACTCAAAGGCAATATAGGTGAGCAGAGTGATACCCAGGAAGAAGGATGACAAACCACAACCCAGGTTGGAGATCACCGTCAGAATCTGCACATCTTCTTTACCAATGGGGGTTCTCGACACATCCTGGAACACAACATAGTTCATGACACTAGCTACAGCAAATACTACTACTACTACTACTAATAATAATAATAATAATAATAATAATACATTGTTATATATAATTATACTGTAAATTGTTCCAATAATAGACACATGTACACAAAGAAGTCATCTCAGTTGATTCAGTGACTTGTTGGAGCTCGTAGATCACTGGTGCAAACTCTGAGTGTGTTTCGTACGGGTTGTCTGTAACACAGGGATCATTGACCCACCAGGAGCACACCAAAGTGTGTGAGATGATCACAGTGGCAGCTGGTCTGATAAGGGCTGATGTAATGAGTCTCACATCCGCTGCTGTTCCAGCCACCCTGACCACCTAGCATACACACACACACACACACAGTACATGCACATATGCACATATGCAGGCAGGCCGATAGGTGTGTGTCCACACACACACACATACATGGCACGCACGCATACATGAAGGATATTACATTTGGGGAAAACCACTACAGTTGTATCAAGCAAATATAAATAAAGAAAATACCCAAAAAAGTGAACTCACCATTTTTCTGAAAGTCCCAAAAAACACACTGCACCTTATCATTTGCCTGAAAGTTGAAGAGGAAATAAAGTAATGTCTGAGGTTAATAATATTAGAGTAAGAAATCTGCAGCATTAAGGGGCTTTACCGTGTTATATTACACCAAAAGCACCAACATAATACAACTTTATAGTCGCCAAAGGGGAATAAATTTCTATTATTATAGAAAGAACATACAATGCTTGATTTTCTGATGTGCACAGATGTCCTGTCAGCCTATGCAAAGTCAATCTTGCAAACTTCGAGCTCTAATAAAAACAGAATCGCTCTGCGGTCCTCCGCGGTGGCACCTCACACATAGAAATGCATTGTGAAGCAAGACGTAGTACTACAACATTGTTGATACGAGCGGTGTTCGCCACTTTATGGAGTCAGGGCTGTGTATTTGACAAAATACGATGAATATGAATTTGACAAAAAGTGTATTAGCTTGCAATAGCTGACTACCTTTATTTGAACATCCAGCCTACCAGCCAATGGGCCAAGTCCCTGAGGTACAGTATTCTTTGTTTTCACACTCAGCTGTGTATTTCTATTAGGATGAATGTTCCCTTTACAAAGACAAGAGGTTGGTGTGTGTGGATTACCTCTGCAGGCATTTGCAGATTAAGTGTCACCACCACACGCTGCTCTATGAGGTAGATGGCATGGCTGCCATTGACACTGGCAGACACTACATATGTGTTTAGTGTCCAGTTGTTCTCAGCTGTGGATGGGCCCGCATCCTGTCAGATGAAGTCATAATGAATCATGTGTGACGTGACAGCCAATTGCAGTAAGTCTGTGTGAGCGTGTTCTGTACCTTGAACAGGTCTTGTGTTCCATAAAACTGGAACTGCAGTCGGGTTCTGTTGTCTCCAAATGGGAAGAAGTTTTGCAGCACAGAGGGGAGGGAAATACTTGCCACCGTGGCAGGCAATGGGCCACTCTCAAAGCTCTGGTTGACAAATGTCTAGAAATGAAGCGATATTAGTTCAAATTATATTCGGCTCATAGTTTGCCTATAATTTCATGTTGCAAAACATTATTTAGATATTGTGTTTTGCATCCTATTTTTGAATCACATCCATTGATTGATCCATTGATCCAGTTAAATGCACACTGTTATTTGTGTCTGGAATTGAAATGACCTTGTGGCCAAAACCAGCATTACAAATAGTTGGTATCACTGCTGAGAGGCTGGAGGACGGATCATGGTCTCTCACCGTGGGTGATAACACCCAGGTGGACGGATCATGGTCTCTCACCGTGGGTGATAACACCCAGGTGGACGGATCATGGTCTCTCACCGTGGGTGATAACCCCCGGGAGGACGGATCATGGTCTCTCACTGTGGGTGATAACACCCAGGTGGACGGCTCATGGTCTCTCACCGTGGGTGACAAACCCGGGAGGAAGGAGGACATCACACCAAACGTGAGGCCACTGAATGTGTCTGGCTCAGCATTAATCATGGAGAAGGCAATGGAAGGAGCAGAGACCTCCAGTGAATCCTCTGGGAAATCCATTCTGTCACCAATTGTCTCTGTTAGGTTCAGGACCCTTTACTCCACAGCAAACGTTAAACAAAGAGAGAATGAAAAATAAAATAATTTAAATAACATATTGCACATTTAATATGACCCATAGGCCCTCACATATTAGCTACTGGTGTGATGTCACTCTTGGAACACAGGATGTCGGAGATGACGTTAATGACGTCCGTGCCCAGGGTGGGCGTAACGGTGCTGACGTCGACGATATCACTCAGCTTGTCCACCACCGTCTCCAACTGGGAGGGCGACAGATTGCCATCGCTAGCAGAAGCATTACCAGTTTGGACAGTTACAAGCTCCTGAATGATCGCCAATACGTCGGCTGCATTGGCTAGAAAAGAAATGTGTGCAATTATTGAAAGAGCAAGGGGGGGGAGGGCTTCAGATGTTTTGGAAACCTGCCTGCACAATCTGAGGCATTTAAATAAATAACATAGTGTTTGATCTAGGCTAGTATCTGAGCAGTGGAGCCCTTACCAGTTGTGACGTTGATCCTTCCTAGATCTGAAATGGTGATAAGAGGCTTGCATTCCTCCAGTTTGGGTTCCGCCCAACGGGCAGTGTCCACATCGGCTTCTAGTAAACTGTTGAGGTCAGATACGACACAATGTTAACTGAACAAATACAGATGAATACACCGAAAACCCCAAGAATATATTATATCATAATCAACATGCAATATGCCTTCCATCTTTAAAGTAATTGTGACATGTGACAGTCTTTTGAAAAAAAAAGTGATGAGCTAATCAGTTCAGCCCTCTATCGTGGATAGCAAGGCGTTGGTATGAGTTAAACAGTAATCATTTGCCTTTATTGTCGCATTAATAAGGGTCAACACAGTGTTTTACTGAGCCATCATAAAACTGATTGCCCTTATTTCACATAGTGCCAATCAGATTATTCAGACAAGTAATATTGAAAGCTTTCATTACAGTAATTTGTTGCTCATGGGAAATTGATTTTGCCTGAGCTGTTGGCTATGATACGCCAGCAACATGTGTGTGCAGAGAGGGAGGCATGCGTAAGAACAGCATCACAGTAATTAAGGGATTTTTCTCAGCCATCCACCTGACACGGGCAGGCTAATGCACCGATAGTAAAAGAACGATGGGTTTCCTGGCAAAATGACTGAGTCATGGGCTGTTTGCCACATAGTGTGTAGAGATTAGTTTGCTGCCTTCCCGCTTAAAGAAAATGGAAGTTACAGTCTCACCACAGCCGGTGACCCCTGTTTCCTGGAGCATCTGATTGTACACATAAGATCTCTGGACGCTCCTGGGGAAATGATTCCGGCCACATGTATACTCCATAGATTGTCCTTGTAGTGTCCGATGGACAGGTGCCAGGTTCTTGGAGGACATAAAAGGTGTATGTAAATATTCCATAATCCAATGCATCTCTGTGCCTGCAGGCGTTTCATTAGATCTGTCTTACCAATGTGTTTGATCATCACGTTCATTGTTTCAATGACAACGCCGCCGTTTTCATATTTTGTGGTCAAAGTCTCATGAATTAGCTTTTCTGTTTCATCAACATTTGTGGCCATAAATGCTTGGATATGGAAGGTGCACTCATATCTGTTGATGGAATTCTGGAATTAATAACCATATTTTCATACAGTATAACAGTGACATAATGTCTGACTACAATAAGTTCTGCTATATTGGACAACGGCCTAACCAGGGATGGGCAGCATTTATACATGTATTTGAATTACATATTTGCAAAACAAAATAGTATTTTGTAATTTGTATTTGATAGGGTTGTTGAAAATGGCTTCATATTATGTATAAAAATCCTTTTGTGTTTTGCATTTTGTAGTTTAAAAATACTATAAAATGCTATCTGTGAGTCGTTTATTGTGCGGCTTCTGATTGGTAGCCTGCTGTAACCAGACCCAAATTCACTTGGTGAATAGGGTCTAGACACACTCCATTCACTGCATCCTACTATGCATAGACCTCTGGCAAATTGTTATACTGTTGGACAGCCTTTAACCAATCAGCATTGCTGCCACTGTTTGTATTGCTTCATATAGCTCTACCAACATTTCGAACGCTTAACTTCAATGCATAGCTTAAGCGTCATTACTGTACATTTAGCCACCCCCACTGGTCGATGATTGGTCTACCATCTAGGGTGGCTGTGTGAATGCACACAACAACAATATCTTTGTAATGTGGTACCGATGTTTGGAGCGCTGCCTCTGAGGGAGCATTCTACGGCATTGAAGGGAGAGTGTTTTTGTTTTGATCAAGCTGAAGTATCAACAAGCTTTCCCCAGAATGACTATACCGTTAACTGAGTCAGTTTACAGGCGAAGGGTTAAGGCTAGACCAAATAGTCCGACTGATACGTTTGTGAAGTGATTTGCTACTCTATTGGAAAAGTATATTTTTTAGTATTTTTAAAATACAAAAATACAGTAGTTTATTTTGATACATTGCATGGCTGCTGTATTTTGTAGTTTATTTTGATACACTTACAATTAGGGTATTTAGTATTTTATTTTAAAATACATTTTGATGTATTTCTGCCCATCCCTGGGCCAAGCAATGTTACCTACCTTTCTGTTTTACTGGAGGTCTAGAGGAAACAACAATGGCAATGTCAACTATTTTAAACAACTAAGCAATTATATACTGCAAATCATGTGCTTACACATATGGTATTTTTGTCATGATGTCAGATCTTAATCATTCTTAGCTTTACAGTATTTGATCTGTGTAAAGCCTGAACTGAAGGGTACACTCACCAATACACTGTAATCTTGCTTCATGGACCTACATTATGAGAGTTTACCAATTAATCAAAAAGTACACATAGCTTTTATTATACAACCATAGACCAGATGGTAGCTATGCTACATTTAATAAGCACTGTGGGACCCACCGTTGAATCTTGAGATTCAGAACATCCATGGTCCTATTTATCTTCAGCTTTTCATTCAGCTAGTTCACATAGAAAACAGCAGCACATAAGAATACATTATATTAGTCAATGTTCACATTTATAGGAGTCTCTTACCCATTGTGCAATGATGTCCTTTGGATTTGCTGAGGTGCCCATCATATTCAGGTTCACATTGGCCCTAAAGAATGCATCTGGTCTGAACGCTGGGTAACAAAACAACCATACATTAAGAAGAATCCTGTCATAGTCAATTTAAAGGTGGAGTCAGTCATTCTAGAGAAAGATTGTTTATATTTGAACTCCAGCAAAACAATAACAACCTCTCTGTTCAATGCCACAGGGTGCTTCCTCAGAAGCTCGGTCCCCCAGAATGGAAATGCATTGCCAAAGCCGGGATTGTGTGGTGCGGTCTGCGCCACTTTATTTGTGTTCCCATACAGAACCAGGGTTGTGTAGGACGACCATCTTATTATTTTCAGCTCACACACAGACTTTGACAGAATGTTTTTGCTTACAATTACTGACTCCACCTTTAATGCAGTGTGTTTTGGCACACTGACCAGAAGTGCTGTTGTCTTCGTGGTCATGCAGAGGTGTGCTTGTCGTTGATGTGTTGGGGGAGGAGTCGTGAGTTGAAACTGTGTAAATAACAAAATTGGACTTAACTTTTACTTACACAACATAAAAGTATAGAAACATCAACATATTAATATATTTTATAATATATTAATAAATAGTTATATTGTTATAGTTGGATATCAACCTGCAGTTAATTACTGAATCAAAGGACATATAATAATAATAATAATAATAATAATAAATATAGCTGCAAGCAGCCATGGACGGGCCTAGCCCAATCAGAAACCGCA